>JARHVA010007674.1:350000-442500 GCA_037957365.1 Torreya grandis
CATTACCAATAATGGTGTCTTCACTTCTCTGGATGTCGAGGATTGACAAAGAACCGAAGCCCCTACCTTTCCTTTTACTCGCTGCTTAGGTGTTTCACACATATTGACCAAAGTACACCTGAATCCTCTTGTACAAGTAATGAAATAGAAATTTTAAAAGCTAAGGCACCAGAAGACTTGCATTGTATTGTTTACATCCTCGTAATCTTTCTAAAAGCATCTTCCTTGAATAAGTATAAAGGATCTATACAATTTCTTACATTGTTTAAGGAGCATTGGAAAATGAACAAAAAGAGAAAATGTAGGTTTGGTAGTGATGGAGCAACACACAATGCGCAAGTACAAGAAGTAGGCAGATCGATAATTTCTAGTAATCTTCTAATTTTGCAAAGTTTGATGAAGAATCAATCCAAATTCCGTGTGAAGATCCTTGTTGTAACATACCAAGTACGAAGATCATGTGACCAATTATACCTTCTCTGATCACGAATGGGAATTCTCTGCGATAGATTTTGATCACGAACGGAATTTCAGTCAAGTGCACAAGGAGGAAAGGATCGCTGATTTGGAACCGACCTCAGACTGGTGGTTTTCTCTGTGCTACGAAAAATATTTCAAAAATGAAGATATCCTTGCTTTAAAGCATATTCTAGCAAAGCATTCGTAGGTGAAGAGAAGATTATCAAGGATTTTATTTTCAGATTGGCTCCTCAACCAATCCAAAATGTCCAAAAGGTCAAAGAGAAAAAACCCTACGAGGAGATTCATATGGCTACAGAGACCATGTAATATCAGTGAGCAAAATTTTCATTGCCGAATGAAATCGGCTGTAGAGTAACTCCCAAAGCCCGCCCACTGTGAAGAGGTCTGGAATTTCAAAGACCAAATACTGGAATAACAGCCACACGACGCTGATGGGCAGAGGCTGTATCACCGGTATGGTGTCTACTTCTAGAACTTTGCTTTTTTACTTCCACCACCATCAGTATTGACATTGAAATGGCCGCAATTAGCAATCCCACTCCTCTTCTTTGGAGAAGCGTTACGCGGGGTTCCATTTTTCGTTGGTCGTGGAAATGCAGTTTATAAGGCAAAGACTTGTTCACTGAGCCATTCTGAAGAAAACAATTCTGGTATCGAGGTGTGCCTATAGAGATATCATCTATGGATAAATATTGTTTATATTGAATTTTGCATTGTTTATATTGAACTTAGCATTGTAAATATTGTGCTCTGCATTGTATTCTCACTGATATGGAGTTAATTATAATTCAATCATGTTCATGTATTTCTGTTTGTAATAGAAATCTTTCACAAATTTAATCACATTATTGATTTTTAAAACTATTTAATATTATTGTCCTTTCCTATATATTATTGATAATAGTTACAATATTAAAAAAGCCAACTTAACATGTATGTATTGTCAGCAATTATTATTTTGGGGATAATTAATATAATCCACTACTTTGAAGTTTTTTCCTTTCAACTTATGTTTATATCGATAAAATTTTCTAAACATAATTAATATCTTAAAAATATTTTTATCTTATAATTTTTATTAATGTAGAAGTAAATTAATTACAACCCTATCATATCATTATTTTAAAATTAATAAATTTATATTCATTATAATCATTCTTTAATTTTATAAACAAATTTCAATTAAAAAAGGTTTTATTTTATTTTATTAATGTAATTCTTTTTACAAATAACATTAACTGAATTACAGAAAAGTCGTGATGATGATGATGATGATGATGATGATGATGATGATGATGATGATGATGATGATGATGATGTCCACAGTTTGTTTTTCACAAATAATTCTACAAAATACATATCCATTAAATTTATATTACAATTTTTCCAAATAATAAACAAACTGTTCTCATTGAAATTATTCATCAAAACCTTGTTTCCATAAACACAAAATTATTTCAAGGTATGATATTTTTTTGGTTAAGTAATTGTGCGTAACATAAGTTGTAATAATAGGTGTTCAATTAAATATAATAATGATCTAGCTTTCAAGGTTGAGTTTCCTCTTTCAAATCTCACTTTCTCTATGCAAAGGGAAAAATAATAAGGAAAGTAATCAATTTTTTAGACTAGTAGTGTTATAAAGCTTGCAATACCACCAACTACAACAAAATTGGAATATATCATGCTCATTTCAACAAATTAACAAAATAAAAAGACGTGAACATAAAGTGTTTTTAAAAGGGAAAACTTGTTATAAAATGTTTTTAAAAGGGAAAAATTGTCATAAAAATATGAATGGTCATTAAAGACATCTAGCTAAAATTTTGCAGCTAACAGTTTTATGAAAAGCTTAATAAACTTCTAGTCCTTAGAATAAGGCAAATACTTGCAATCTTATAAGAGTAACTTCATGTAGGAAAGAGAAAAACAATAGTAACAAATAATTATTTCTTTAAACTACTAGTGCAATGAACCCTACAATAATACCTCCAACTTTATATCATGCTCATAAAAAGGCATGGGAAAAGAAAATGTTTTGTAACGTATTAAATTCTTCTGAAAATATGGATGGTCGTTATTAGACATCGAGAGAAAATTTCGCAGCCGACAATATTCTGAAAAGGCTTAACAAGCTTGCAGCTTTTAGAATAAGGCAAAGAATTCAAATCTGTTAAGCGTAGCTTCATGATGGCATGTAGTTTATTGGGAAATTTCTTCTTCATAGGGACCATGCAATGGGCTTAGAATGAAATAAAAACGAAGGAATCGGATAAAAATGGTGGTGTGATGTGCAACTATTGCTAGGGTGTTTAGATTAGTAGGCGGTCAATAAACTTGCTTAAAGCCTGATGAATAAGACAAAAAAGAGCCTACTAGTAAAATGATTTCTCAATGCCATTTTCAAAGTTTTGCGTGCCCAATAAGCTTTCTTGAAATGTCACGTCATAGTTGTAACTACATTAGCACCCTTCTCTCTTACGTCTCTTCATTCTTAACTTGCAGAACTGAAAACCCATATTTGGAGGTATACAAGCAATTTAAGTGCAGCCTTAGAACCCAAAAAAAGTGATGTCGTCTTTTCTTCCTCTGTAGAGCTGAAATAAAATGATGGCCTTAATTTTACATATATATAATATTACTCTTGGAAAACCTTACTAAGAAACAACAAATAAATGGATAATCAACTTTTTGTGTGGTGTTTAAGGTTGGTTTCAAACAAAAAGTCACAATTATCAATGCCATGGCCGCTGGTTTTTGGAAGAGGGGTGCACTTGCATAGGAAAATAGATGTCGTTTTGGTTATATGTTACGCTGCAGATGGTATTGACGGCAGTAAGGTCAAAGTGCCACGAATGTAAGGGCCTAGGAACGCACCAGGAATTCATGGCCGGCGGGTACAAGAAATCATCTGCTGGTACCACGTAAGAGGATGAAATTACAAATGAGATGATTTATTTGACTTGGTCCCTAAGCCACGCAAGGAAAACGTAGATTGGATTTTCAGGATAGTCATTGTTATACGCATCTTGGACATGTAGAATTCATAATTTTTCGAAAGGCCACTTTTTTTTTTGGGGTGGCTGTATGCTTGTGAATCCTCCATAGTTTACATTCAAGTGAGTAAAGGGAACATAACATATACTCTTTTTCCAAGCAGTCCCAGTACACATAATGCTACAAATTTCATGTATTCATTGCCTCCTCAGTTGATGCTTAAATAGTTCTATAGTAATCTCATTAATTTATTACCTTGCTTCATAGATAGATGCTCCTACTACTCATACTAGGTCAGTTATGTATGTTTCCACCGTTTTTTTAATTTTTTTATCATACCGTCCTAAGACCATTTTATATGCATATTTATTGATTTTTTGTAATTATGGGTCCACATCATGGATATTTTGATGATTGGTTTACTATGTTATTATAGACATATATTTTTTGTACAAGGCTTATTATTGCAATGGTTTTAGAATGGTTTTAGGAATGTGGATCATTGGTTAAAATTAGGACTTTATTGTCATGTTTTCAGCATCTCCTTCTTTTCTATTTGGTTTGTTGCTGTTCTAGTTTATTGTTTTCCCTATGTCTAAAGGCCTCTGTTCTTCCTATGTTTATGATATAAGGTCAAGAAAGGGGGTCCACTTAAGGACTGCATTTACCTTTGTGATACATTGTTACACTCTAAAACTCTTCTGTGGACACATTTCAAGCACACTCTTAGACTTGAAACTTTATACAACACACATTCTTCATTTAAGTCATCTTAAAACAACACAAATGGATGCACACTCACTCTCACACACATGCTTCTATAGGGTTATTTATACATAGACATAAAGAAGAACTTACACACAAAGTTGGCTTCTCATGCACTAGTTCACCTTTAGCTCCCTCTTTTCTTTCTTAGAGTTCACTCTTTATCACTTAGAGTGACGTACCTCATATGTCTACTGAAATTTGATGATTTCCTCACATTTCTTTGCCTTCTCCCATGTCTCTTCACCTTCCTTATCCCCTTAGAAGTGCTTCAGATTAGTCCTTTCATGTTTGTGGGTTGTTACTTTTATTTTAACTTCATTCAGGACAAGATTTCCACTATTTGGAGGGTAAATCCATTAGTGGTTGCAAAGCCTTCCCTGATGATTTCATAACCACTACTGATGGTTTTGTAACCACCATTAATTGTTAGCATATTATTGTATTTACCTCAGGTTATTTACTAAGGTAATTTATGTTGGTTTGTTGCCTTAACCACTTTGGTTAAGAGGTTAGTTGTTTATTCGGCCTTTGTTATTTCATGAAAGCCGACATAGGTTAGTTTTCTTATACCCGTCTCATGCTTCATGGGCATTTCATTTGTTTGCCTATTTAATAGGCCTTCATGCTTGGTTGAATGTTGAACAAGTGCTCTGCTATTCTCAATCTCATTTTCTCTATGTGTTTTATTTAATCTAATATGGTATCAGAGCCTATGCTTTGTAGAACCTGAGTGGAGGTTTGTGGAAGCCAGAGAGAGGTCAGTGTCTTGCCAGGGAGGAGCTTCAGGTGCACAGCGGAGAGCCGAGGAGAGACGAAGCATCACGGAATTTGGAAAACTCAACCAGAAGGTCTGAAAATTGCAAGGAAGCATCAGAAGGCTAAATAAGACAAAAAGGAAGTGAAAACAGGCTATTTTAGATGCTCAAAAGCCTCTATTGAATTTATCTGTGTGATGGGCACCGTATGGATTCAGTAAAATAAAAAAAATTCATTTCTTCATCTTTTTCAGTGAAACAAAAGTCTAAATTGCAAGTTAAATCAAAACTAAGACACTGGTGAAAATGGTTTGCAATTTGGTTGAGAAACGGGCTCAAAATCTTCGCCTGAAATTTCAGAGGTAGGCCAATTTTCTGATTGGCTGAATATTTTTATAAAATTGGAAGTTGATGGAACTACCACCAGGGAAGAAATCCATTGGTTGTAAGTGGATTTATAAGGTAAAATACAAAGTAGATGATTCCTTGGACAAACACAAAGCCAGACTTGTTGCAAAAGGTTATGCACAAGAGGAAGGGGTTGATTATGAGGAGACTTTTGCTCCAACCACCAAGATGGTAACTTTTCATTTGATTATTGATATTGCTGCTTAGTTTGGATGCCAGGGGCACCAAATGGATGTAAAGAGTGCTTTCTTGAATGGAGATCTAGAGGAGGAAGTCTACATGGTTTAGCCATAGGGTTTTCAAATTTTTGGTAAGGAACATCTTGTTTGCAGGTTGATCAAGTCCTTGTATGGACTTAAGCAAGCTCCTCGAGCCTGGTATACAAAAATAGACTCATATCTTAGGGAGTCAGGTTTCAAAAGGTGTAACTCGGAACCAACTCTCTATGTAAAGGTGTTTGGTGATGATATCTTGATTCTCATTATATATGTTGATGATATAACCATCACTGGGAGTAGTACTAGTCTCATTCAGCAAATGAAAGCTGATGTTTGTTGTACTTTTGACATGACAGACTTAGGACTACTGAAATACTGTTTAGGTGTTGAGTTTTGGCAAAGTGGTAATACTATATTTGTGTCACAGAATAAGTATGCCAGTTCATTGCTAGAAAGGTTCAGAATGATGGATTGTAATCCAACTCACACACCTATGGAAACAGGAGCTAAAATTTCAACAAACACTAATTCACCTTTGGTCAATGAAACAGTGTATCGGCAGCTAGTGGGTAGTCTCATTTACCTCACTACCACTAGACCGGATATTTGTTTTGCAATGAGTTTTCTATCTCACTTCATGTCTAAACCATAGGAAGTCCATTGGTTAGCTGCAAAACGAGTATTAAGATATGTCAAAGGTACTCTTGACTTTGGCATACTGTATAAGAAGTCTGTAGATTTTGAACTTTCAAGATATTCTGATTCTGATTGGGCAGGTTCAGTTGATTCAAGAAAATCTACAACAGGGTATGTTTTCACTTTTGGTTTAGGAGTTTTTTTCATGTCAGAGCAAACTACAAACTATAGTAGCATTATCTTCAACAGAAGCAGAGTATAAAGCTATGGTCAGTGTAGGTTGTGAAACCATGTGGATAAAGAAAATTTTGGAGGATCTTCAGTTTGAGTCATCAAAGCCTACTCTAATTTTTTGTGACAACCAAAGTGTTTTGAAGATGGTGAAGAATCCAGTATTTCATGCCAGGACCAAACACATTGAGATTCACCATCATTACATCTGACAGTTGGTTACAAATGAAGACATCAGTCTCTTCTACTGCCCCACTTCAGAGCAGCCAGCTGATATAATGACCAAACCACATGGTACAGACAAGTTCATAAAATTTAGAGATAAACTTGGTCTTGTTTCTGGTTTAGTCATTAAGGGAGGGTGTTAGCATATTATTGTATTTACCTTAGGTTATTTACTAAGGTAATTTATGTTGGTTAGTTGCCTTAACCACTTTGGTTAAGAGGTTAGTTGTTTATTCGGCCTTTGTTATTTCATGCAAGCTGACATAGGTTAGTTTTCTTATACTCATCTCATGCTTCATGGGTATTTCATTTGTTTGCCTATTTAATAGTCCTTCATGCTTGGTTGAATGTTGAACAAGTTCTCTACTATTCTCAATCTCATTTTCTCTGTGTGTTTTGTTTAATCTAATATTAATACTTTTAGAACTAGCACCACATGCAAACTGACATTTTGTCATTGTGAAAACTACCAACTTTGAGAGGCCATAACTTGAACATATAGACTCATATTTAGACTCTATTTTTTTTAATAAAAAAATTGCATTAATTTTCAAGTGTAATCCAAAGATGTAATCATATTTGGGTTTAAAGAAGATACTAATGGATTGTTATCCTTTCACCTCATACTATCCATTTTATCCTGTTAATGCGCACATTGATATCCCAAATTGTACTAATGGTTTAGAGACTCAACCAATAAAATTTTAACCATGTAACTATATGAAACTAATTCTTATATAATGTGATTTATATTATTTAAGTGCAAGATTAATGATATTTTGAAGGATCATATTCATCATGACAAGAATGATAAACATATAAATAAGATAGCGTGAACTCCTGCCATTCTATTTTTGGTTGATTCAAGACGGCACGAATCCTTAGACACTACTAGATCAAACACCTAATATTTTTAAACCGTGATCTCCTACTTTCATGGATGTAATAAGTTAAAATTTATCTTTTAACCACAATGTATAGTGTCCATGAAATTTATTTCTGACACACCATGTACTTCATTTTGATTATCTCACTTTCTATTTTGTTTCCAACTCCTTGTTTGATTCAACTCCTTTCTTCTCTTACTACCTTTTATCTTCCTTTTATCCTTTATGGGATTGGACCCACCATAGCCAGACCACTTCCACCAAATGCTTATTTTATTTTGTCTCAATCCTCTTGTAGGCTAAAACCCACCATCGTCTGACCACCTCTACCAAGTGCTTCCACCATCATTCCTTCTTTAGCCTTCATTAAATTTAAACCAATTACATCTATCAAGGCTCAACTCATCACTCATATAAAATATTATCTTTAGTAGAATCAACATGGATTCGGGTATTAAAATGTTCAAACATAGATTTTAATACTATCTCTAAAATAGTCTTCACCTCCTCATCTCTAGTTGTCCTCATTGATATGCCAAGATACTCCTCCTCCTCTACTATAACACCATCTTCCATATCTATCTATGTGCAACCACATATTTTTTTCCACATGCTTAGGCTAATTAAAAATTATCTACTGCATCACATGTTTATAATATTTCATTATCATTCTCTTCATATTAGCTCTATGTTTATTTCTATCTTCTTCACCAAAACCATGGCATGAGAGAATAACCTTTCACATTCCTTTTCCATATGAGAACAATGTGTACCTTTAATCATATAATTTTATTCTCCAATTCCTATCTTGGTTGCTCCTACATAAGAAACACCACATTCATATTTCATTATTTTTGGTAGAAACATGTCCACCTTATCAATATCCTTTCTTGACTCTATGACAAATGAGTGATTCTCTTCATAACTAATTATCTAAATGATCATTGGACTAATCTATATTTTCATGTTCTAAACTTTTTCATCCATTATTCCTCTCTCTAGGGATCTCTCATTATGTAGTTTTGATGCCTATACTTCTCTATCCCCCATTATCATATTGAGAATGTTTTCTTATTCTTTCAATTCTCTTCTTCTTGTGTTTGTGAGGGTCATATTCCCACCTCTAACTACTAAAAATAAAATTCATATTGTATTTCCTTGTGATAACGTTCTTCTACTATCACTTTCCCACTCTATATTATCTTTGTGATGATTGAAAACAATCATATACTATTGTTATCTCCTTTCCAACCAACACTTAAAATAAACTTCTTCTATTTTATTATCATACCAATAAGCATGACATAATGAACCCTACTTTGTCCTTTTATTTACCATATTTTACATGGTTATATATGCACATTGAAAAAACATATCATAAGAATTAATGATTATAATAATCACTTATTCAACCACTTCATCATGCCTCATAGGCATGTTATCTAACTTTTCTCCATGGATTAGATTCTTCTCATTGTTTCCATTGACATTTTGGACTCTAGAAGGTCGATGCTCAATAATTTCCATGGTTATCCTTTCCTCATTCTTGTTTATGATTTCTTCTTCTTCTTTACATAGATGGTCTTCAACCATACCATCTTTATATGAATTAACTTGTACTACATCTATATCCATTGTTTTCTTCAAGAAAACATCTAATTCATTAGGGTTGATCTCTTATTTCACCTCTATTATTTTTTTTAAGGAAACCTATATCTTCCGTTGGTTGTCCTTAACCATTATATCTTCCAAAAAAGACAAGATAAATGCATTATTTTTATTCACCAAGGAAAATTATGAATCTTCCCACTTATGGGATGCAAAAAACACCATCCCATAGTTAAATAATAAGTCTCCTTCTAGGTCAACAACCATCACATCTAAATCTTCTTTCATTATGACTCCTTCCTTTATGGGCTTCTCACAAATTTATTCCTCCTTGATTTTCTTAAATTCAAATTTAGGATCCTCACATAAAAACCTCACTCTCTTGTTGTATTTCAAGACAACCTTCTTATTATCATTCAAATCCTTCTCCTTGTTATTACTTGAAATTTATTTTAATTGTTCACATGGAAAATTCCATCTAATATTCCCTCTTATGATAATCATGTTCATCATATTTTCTCTCTTAATCCTCAACACGTGAAGCTTATTCATGCACTCCACTATAATTATTAGATACACAACATAACCCATCAACTTGGAAACCATATGTTCCTCAATCCTCACTTTCCTATTTCCTTTTCCTTGTCCCCTATCTTGGATAAATATCAAATAAGGATCTACAAATCCAAGGGATCTTAATTTCAACCTTTACCCTAATGGGGTTTTCAATATGATCTTATTAAAAAACTATCTCTAGCTCCTCTATGATTTTCATGAAGTTATTTAAACAATTTTGATGATGATATAAAATAATATTGTTGATGGGCTTACCTCTTTCCTTCATCTTGACCATTGTGGCTCTCTTTTCACTTCTAGCTACCCCTCTCTTTACATCTGACTTTGATTGTAGGGATATCAACATATCCAACATTTTTTATTCTTCACTTACAACTTCAACATCTTTACTTTCTTCATCCTCTATAATTTACAACATTACTAAGATTCCCTTAAACATCTCAACCAATTCTTCTACCTCTATTATTATTCTTCCTTTGTGTGTTATATCCTATTCATAATGTGGGATTCTCTTTCAAAACTTGAAATAATCTCAAAAAATAGCCTCTCACACTTCCTCTCAAATTTTATGTCTTCTCGCACATGTGAAACAAAATTTTCATCTCATTTATGTAAGCTCTTCTTACACAATTTGAAACTAATTCAAGTACACTTATCATACACATCCTATGATTGAATCCTACAAGATCATCACAAAATAAACCAAGAAAGGAAAGTCCTTTTTCTAATACCAAATAATGCAAACGTAAGAGAGGGGGTTTAATTTAGGACTACCTTTGCCTCTATGATGCATGGTTATAAAATCAATCTCATGAAACACACATAAACACACCCTACAAAATTAAAAAACTTCAACACATATTCATTAATTTAAACTTTCAAATATTAAAAATAAATGCACACTCATTGCTCTATAGGCTTATTAAAACATAAAACATGAATAATAACTTCCACACATAGTCTCATATGGATCAGTTCATGTTCAACTCCCTAACTTGAGGAAATGATTCTTTGGGCAAACATTTTTATTGGATGGATTCCACAATCACTTGCTCAGCTTTCTAGCGTAAGAATTTTGAATCTATCCTATAATTAGTTGAGTGTAAACATACCTTCCTAGCTGGGTGGAGTTTCATCTCTCTTAAAAGTTATTCTCCATTATAATAAGTTGAATGGAATAATTATTAATTATCTGGGAGATCTACCTCACATACAATGGGTTGAACTTATTTTCAATAGTGTATAAGGACAATTTTCTTTTCATGTTTTTCAAAATACGTCTAGTCTTGATCATATCATTCTTTCATAGAATCAAGTAATTGTCAGCCTTGATCAAAATTGAGTACTGTGAATTTATTTTCAATCATTAGTCTTGAACTATTATAATATTAGGTTCTCCTTTTCTTTATTTTTTTGAATGTAATATAGATTATTGGGATTCGATGTCTCCAACCACAGTCTAGTTGGGTCCATTCTATCTTGGATTTGGGATCTTGAATTTCACAACTACCTTACCTTATCATACAATTATTTAGGATGTCAACTTAACCCCACTTTGGTTATATCACCATACACCATATATTTTCATAATAATATATCAACTGTCTCTCTCCCCATGTAATTTGACACCTTATAATTTGTGTAAGTATTTTACCTCTCTCATAATAACTTCACTGGGGTTACCCCCAACCACATTGGAAAGATACTTCTTCATATATTAACTAATTCTAGGTAATTATTTTTGTCTCCATTAATCCATTTAATGAAATTGCTTATTCTCTTTATTTTATAGTTGTGTCCGAAGAAATTTATACATAGGATACAAATAGAAGTTTATTTATTCATTACGATAAATGAAGAACATAGAGAGTAGAAAATTTCTAAATCACTTCTCACATATATTTGTCTTTGTAAATATTGAGAACTAAAGCTCGTTTTTCATGTTAATATAAATTCTAGTTTAAATATTTAAAAGTTATGTGCTTATTTTGATAAATAACTTGTTTGATTTTAAAGGTTTATGCTTGTTAGTTATTCCCTGTAGTGAAATAGAAAACAATAAAGTCTGTAATTACTAAAAAAAGGTATCATAGATATAGATTCATAGTGGTTTGGTTGATGTACATTCAAGACAAAGTCTAATTCTTGTCTTCTCAAGAGAGTATACCTTAATTCTTCTTTAAAGATGAGACACATTTTACCCAGAATGTAAAAAATTAAATCTTCTTGAGCTGAGCTGATCCAATCTTTTCAAACTAATCAAACCTAGAGTGTCAAACAAGAGCCTACTAATGTTTGAAGTAGTGTTTATTCAAAATAAAGAGAGAAATTGATAAGATTTATGATTATCCTCAACATATACGAGTTTGAGCCAAGAACATTCTTCTCCACACTTGTTCAGTGTGCCTTCCAAACCAAGATTGCTTCAATCCAAGATAACTCCCTTCAATATATTTGAGTTAATCATTCAAAAATTTATGAAATAATTGACTAAATATACACCTATTTTTTGGTTAAGCTTATGCACTTTAGAATTGAGCTCATTAGAGCCCACCTTAGCCTTTGATGTTTTAAACTATAATATTTACATCAATATTTGTTCCCTATAATTATGCCAAGATTAGCACATAAAGAACATAATGTCAACAAATTTAGTCAGCATTATTAAAAAATCCAAGGGCTTCTATCCTTCACCTGATTTCTATAGAGAAGGATCAACATGCAAGTACCTATAAATTTGACAAACTATTGAGCTCCAATAATTATTCCAAAACACACATAACTGACTCTATACAACTTGTAAATTCTTACTTCCGATCTCTCCATTAAATCTAGTGTCCATATTCAAGGCTAGTACCTAAGATAATTTTGTAGATAAAACTAGTGCATCAACACGTAAATATAATATCAACACCCAACCTCAACACTTTACTTTAGTGTCAAACATGATAAAAAAGGGTTTGTGTTTGGTTATTCAAATATTTATGTCATTGCATTATGATATTATAATATACTTATTGGTTGATTTATTTATTTGGCATACTTTTCATAGGTATATACTTATTTAGGTTTCATTGAATGATATTTATTATAATTTTGTATGAAAAATTTAATGCTTATAAATGCATAGTGATTTTATCATTAGAAAGTTTCCTATAGAGGTTTTTTTAGCTTGTAACAACCTGAATATCACTTTATAAGAGATGATATAACTTGACTTATGAGCTCTGACTAATTATTTTAAATAAATCATTAAGTGTAACAATACATGAAATCTAGTTAGGAAAGGATTTTCCATGCCAGATATAAGATTTGTCTCATGATATTCATTCCATTTCAAATCTAGGACCATGAATTATAAACACGTGACTCCATTCGAAACATTTTACTTAGAGGACAATATCAGAGATTTTTAGTGGAAAATATTCATTAATTCACTAATATTCCATTT
Organism: Torreya grandis; assembly: GCA_037957365.1. Classification (NCBI taxonomy): domain Eukaryota; kingdom Viridiplantae; phylum Streptophyta; class Pinopsida; order Cupressales; family Taxaceae; genus Torreya; species Torreya grandis. The sequence continues at coordinate 363,244 of JARHVA010007674.1, forward strand.
TTTGAAGTTGAGATTTGGAAATTTTGTGGGGTAGCCAATAGCATGGGATCACCTAAATTTTTAGGTATATTTTAAATTTAAGGTTCTATTGGCCTAGTTTTTAAAATTAATTTATTCTTATATATTTATGTCCTTGAGATAAAAAAAAGTGAATTTGATGGCATTCAACACTATATATTATATATTAAAATTTCTACCTTGAAGTACAATGCAAATTCTAGATGATAATAATATGACATTGGGTGACAACAAGTAGCTATCAAGTGACTACAACCTAAAATAGCTACCATGTGACTAAATCTAGCTAAAAAAATAACAACCAAGTATCGAATAACTAGAAGAATCTATCACACAACTGCATCCATCTATCATGTGACATTGTTCAGCTACTAGGTGAGAACAACACATTTTTAGTTAATAGAATATATAGCGATGCATTACAAAGATGGTTAGATCAAGAATTTTTCATGAAAATAAAGAAAAATTCATAAATAAATAAAAATCTAGACCAACATATTCAATGGGGTATACAAATGATAATTAAGAACAAATGAAACAAATAAAACAAATAAAACACAAGTTACCTTGCCAAGAGCTTCACATCACATAAATATATCTCAAAACATTATTTTCCCCTTGATTTGGTGTTCAAGTCTTTAACCATGCTGTAATTCTAAACTCCTCCATGATATTAATAACACCAACTAAACTAGACTCATGACATGAAATCAAGTTTATGTGTATCAATTAATCTATCCTCTTGTAAGTAAATTGTTATCAAACTACACTCAACTGTCTTGTAGAGAGAATCCTTCATTATAAGTTTACACAAAATGAATATTAATCAAAGTGGTCTTATCCCTCTTATTTATATATGTTTACAATTGATTAGCACCAACTAACAATCCATCTTAAAATCAAAATGTGTGGGCATTAATTAATCCAATTATGTAAATAATATCCATAAATATTCTCATAACTATTTGAGAGGAATGGGCATTAAAGAGGCATGGGAAGCCATAACCCTGATATTTGTTGCATTTATGGATTATGGATGATGTCACAAAAATAATATCATTTGATGATATAACTAATAATAATCAATGTCTAATAAATAAATATTTAATAACTTCCATAGAATTTTTTCTTAAGCTCATAAATTTTTTAATTTGACTAAGATTAGTCAATTTTAGTGCAATTTTTTAGGAATTGGTTGCACTTCATTAATCAATATAGTCAAAAAGTCATATTACTAGGTTGTAATTTTATTGGATATGAATTAGAAGGTGATGTTAATTATGTATGGATCATCATCCCATTTAGGACATTGTTAACATAAAATAACACATGCACATGTCATGTGCTTCAGAATTAGAAGAAAAGAGTGATCAAGATTACCAAAATGTATTTTTATCATATTGATATTAAATGATTTTATAAAATTTATTAATCACTTAATATGCATTTCTAAATTTAGGGATATATTCATTTAACTCAACACATGTATATTACAATCTCAAGTCATTTATCATGTTTAAGTGATTTTGTCCTAGACTATATATTTTCATAAATTTTGAATAAGATTGAAAGTTTTAACACAAATGGTGTTAGGAATTATATGTTTACATTTTCCCCCAGTTTGATATGGCATATAGAGACATTCAGATGAAGAAATATCTTTTCCAAGAAAAGTGTTGTCAAGAAGAAACTAGAAGAAAAAGACCCATGATTCTCCCTTGATACAGGGATGAAAGAGAAGGATGGATTCTTGAAAAGAGAAAAATTGAGATTAACCCATCAAAAAAATTAAATACACATGACCTAATGCTGGAATGCATTGATTCCATAAATTATCAAAATATAGTTAGAGTAAAATGGGCCCTAAAGACAAGGGAAGGGAAGGGATACAATCCAAAAATATAAGTGATAACTTTGAACATAACCAAAGATAGGGTGCAAGTTGCACAGTTATGGAATGACCAATCTCAAGATAAGTTACACACTAAAATATTTCCAAAATGAGTAAAAAAAATCTTTAGAGCTTGGAATTATAATAAAATTATAATCATGCCCTGAAAGAGAGGAAATAATGATGTGCTTCATCAAAGTGAATTTGATCATTTGAAAAATCAATTTTTCCCTTGAATGGTTGATCTTAATTAATGATAAATAATGGTTTTCCCCTGTAGGGATGGTTTAGATTTATGATATGTTCAAATGTTGTCCCTCTATAGGGAAAATTGGCAAGCAATATCTCAAGTATTTAAACTATTGCATATATTAAAGATGAGCAAGTGTAAACATAGATACAATGGTCTAATGATTGAAATAGCCACAAAAAACTAAGAATATGAGGATGTAAAAAGTGATGAAAGAGATGCAAATAAAAATTAAGAAGGATGAGCTGACTTGAGATATTTCATGTATCCAAAGGCTACCTACATAGTCCAAATAGACCTTCAACCAATGTAGTTCACCAAGAAGTGGGAGATATGGAATGAGGAATGAATAAAATTTCCCATTATTTGATTAGACTCATAATGTGTGCCAAGGGATGTATGTATTACATAGGTATAGGTGGAGGATAATCCATTGGTACCTTGTTTCATTTTTATTCATAAGAGTTGATCATCATAGTTACATCAATGTTGAGACCTAGTTCAGAAGCACATAGTTCATGCTATAAGAAAATGAAATAATGCATCATAAGTAGGAATAACCTATAATGACATGGCATTTCAATTGTGCTAAGCTGGTCAAAATGTGAATACCTATAACTAATGATAATGGTAAAAATGACCACAACTAGAGTTACAACTATTTACATTTAAATAAAAACAAGAAAAATAAAATAAAAGAAGACCTAAAAGCACCAACTTAAAGTCAAGATTTGAACAATTAGGATATAAGTAAAAACAAGAATGTCAAAAGATAATCAAGAAGAATCTTAGTATATAACAAAAAAGGAACATATGAAGAATCAAACTTTATTTGAGTATCAAGATGTACTCGAAACCCAAAACCATAGAAGAAGACTAAATAGTAACTCAAAAGGCCAAACAAGACATAAAGAAATAAAAGCGTAAAATTATTTAATAAATGTTTTTGGAATTTTCAAAGAATCTCAAATTGATTGAGGATTTCAAGACATAGAATGATTCAATTTGTAAAATAATGAGGGTATTATAAAGAGTTCTTGTGAAATGGTGACAACACACCAATATAAAAATGCTTGCAAGATGGTGAAAGTGTATGAAAATTAAGGACTGAGTTGAATTTAACATGAATCAAGCATGACCTATTTAATCCCATTAGGATCTCAAGTCATAATTGTTACTCCAATACAAAAGGTGATGAAAAATTGACCAGCTCAAAACAAGTTTGAAAAATAAAGGCAACTGATAATACAAAGGTTAATAGTAATGACTAGGTGATGTGGAAATTTATGATAAAAAAGTCATTGTACTTAGTTTTCCCATATTCATTTATAATTAAGAAACAATTTCACAATTATAATTTTCCAAAATGTGGTTATAATCAAGGGTATTAAATACAATATTGATTTACTCATATGCAGTTATAAACAATGATACTAGATAATATGATAGATGAAATATAACTTGCCAGATCAAATGTCATACTACTTCCATAGACTGTCATTCAACACAAAATTATAAAATACTTGAAACTAGGACAAAATCCCCTCATAAAAGGTTTAGGAATAACCAAAGTAACCAAGATCAAAATGAGGTAAGAAAGATAGTTAAAAACAATCCTTGGTCAGTAGTAAAGTAATAGTATAGTAAAATAATACATGGTATGGCATAGATAAAATGATAAGATGATAATTAGTTATAATGGAAACAAGGTTGACCTAATCAATTATTCCCTTACTTTTCTCCTAAAAAGGTGAGGACATTCAAATGAGAATGATCTTACAAAATGGCAAGCTGGTGGGATGATGAATTATAAAATGACTAGAGATGGACTTAATTTGATCAAAAAATAACGAGATCATTCAAAATTAAAAATTGATCATAAAATGGTGAGAGCATGTAAACTTAAACATTTATCAAAAAATGGGGATATCATGCTGAAGGGGTGACTAAATTGATCTCAATAGAAATTGAGGACTGCCTACATAGTCCCAAAAGACCTCAAGTTAATATAGTTAAAACAATGAAATATAAATGGGACACAATGGTATAAAATTCCTAAAATGAAATTACCTATAGTATTTCCCCTAAGAGACAAGGAAAGGAAAAGTATATGGTAAATGTCAAATGAAAAATGGTTTTGCTACTTTTGTCGACGTGAAGATGCACATCCTAGTCAACATATGAGATAACTAGAATAATCAATCATAAAAATTGCTACCCAATACTTGACCTAAATATATAATCTATTAATAACCTATTGTAAATTATGGTTTCAATGATGTTAATGTGATCCTTGTTGGTTATTTATTGTGCTTCCTTCAGATGTCAAGACAAGAAATCTTTATAGCCTTTGTAAAGGAAAGTGTTGCCATGGATGGTAAATAATGTTATGCATAGGATAAATGATATAAGTTGGTAATGAATATGTGCATGATAATAGAATGTATAAAGGTTAGGAAAAAAATTAAGATTAGGATTTTTAGGCACACATAATGTTTCTGATTCTAGATTCAACATTATTTTAGTTGTGTTGGGGATGAATGCTTCTGTAGATGATTTTGATAAGACCACAAGATTTTTATATTGTTTAGTCCTAAGGGTAAATATCATCTAATTATGTTGTATATTATAATCTATAATGATTGGATTTTGAAAAATGTCTTCATAAAATAAATAAGATATTTTGTGCTTAGTTACTGGTTCCTCAAAGAGGCTTTTACCAATGAATTTGTCTTGATTATCCCATAGTTCTTCCAAGAACGTTTCACGAAGAGATATTAACATTTGAAATTGAATGTCTTCTATCATCTTTTAAAAGGTTTCACTAAAAGATGCTCAATTTTCTCTTTGATCATCCCCTACTACCTTCAAAAAGGTTTAACTAGGAGATTATTCTTCTTCTAAGTGAATGTTATCTTATTCCCCCTGATATTCTATAAATAGTACATTTCCATAGATGTAGTTCAATAAATTGTGATTCTAATGGTCCCAATTGATGGTTTTGGGAGGTGTAATGTCAATATAGTGGCTATTTTGGGTGTCTATAATGGGATTAAGAAAGGTAGCACAATCCTTGAAGAAGATACTAGGAGAAATCACAATGATGCTAAATTAATCTTCCTCAAAAACTATAGAAGGATCACAAATATATTCATCTTGATTAGTAAGGAAACTCTAACCAATGTTGTAATAGCCATGACTATACTTTGATTCAAATGTTGAGTCTAAGTCAAGTGACTCTAAATTTGATGTCAATTTTGATAGTTATTCTTCTTCTGATGCTAAATCTAATGTTGGTTCAAAAAAGGAACCTAATTATAATTGTTATTCTTCATATGATGCATTTATTTCTATAATGATGTTCTGTTGAATGCTTAATTTCACACAAATAGTGACCCATGATGGCATAATAGGATCAATAAAAATTTATTCATTTGTGAAGGGTTCAACATAGATTGGCTCATCTAGGTGAATCCCTTTGAAGAAAGGAAACTGATTGACTGATGACTCAACAAAAATTGACCTATCAAAATGAGATTCCTCTATAAATCAAAAAATATAAATAGACAACTCCATAAAAATTGGTTTTTCAAGGAGATGGGGCTCTTTAAAAATAGGTAAAATATGAATAGGTGATTCATTATAGGTTGACTCATCATAAATGGGTGTTTCAGTAATAACATCATGATCTTGGTTTACATTTGTTTACAAAATATAATCTTTGAACACATTTTTGTCCTCATAAGATGGATATTCAAGAGGTAATTTTTTTTGTTAAGGCTAAACAATTAGCATGAAAATTTTAAAATGGGGAATAATTTGCTTAGGGTGAATAATGGTTTATTGTTCAATAATGGGATATCTAAAAATTAGACTATTGAATGAAGGATCAACAAAGAATGCTTCATCAAAATGATACTCTTGAATAATAGGTTCAATAGATATTGAAGATGTGCCTATAATGGTAATGAATGGATCCTAAGTAGTTTGGTTGCTCACATAAACCATAGGAGGAGGTCCTAAAATGGTAAACCTTATGCACCGTAGATCTTGATTGTTCATACAAGCTGAAGGTGAGTAGCCTAAAATGGTAACCTTCACATGTTGAGGATCTTTATTTCTCCCACAAGATGAAGTTGGATTACCTAGAATGGTTACCTTCATGCATGACATGTAAATCAAAGGAGGGTATCCTAAAATGGTAATCTTTGAGTGCAGTTAACAAATTGAAGGGGAAGGATGAGGATGACATATAAAAATTGGCATGGATCATATTGGTTTTCATCAAATAGTATTAAAAAGGGAGACATCCTCAAATAAGATGAAGTGCTTATGTCTATCATAAAAATGATGTTCCCCATAAGTAGGATGATAAGAGACCCTATTATGAGTATACCTTAGCATCATCTCTAGAAGGTTATTCTTTATATTTGGTAATATTTGGAAAATGTTTTGCAAATGTTAAAACAAGGTATGGGTTTTGGATATTTTTTAGACAAATTACAAGGTATAAAAAATAATATGATAAAAATGTGGCATAGTACCACACAACTAGAAGAATTTATTCATGAAATTACTCAACCTTGAGAAGGGTTGAAATTGTTTAAATTAGAAGAGGGTATGATAACTCAAAGAGCTAAGGGTAATCTAATACACCATATATAGGTTGAGATATATTTTAATACTATAAAATCTAGTTCAACTTCGATGAGTTACTACTAGGAAATTAGAAGAACCCCCTTCAAATTAGGAAGGTGACAATGTGAACTAAGAAACTCAAGATCTAAAAACATATAAGAATTCATAAGTATAAAACTAGAGCCAAATGGGTAGCACAATATGACCACATGGTAATAGGGGGTAGATTAAAATGTTTTCTAGAACATAGAGTTGAAGTAGTACACAGGATGACCTAAGTTCAGAATGATTAAATGATGATGAGTCTATAAACAACTTTCAACCTAAATGGGAAATTGAACCCAGGTTAAGTCAAGTCAAGGAGAAATAGTAAAACCAATTAAGACATTAAACTAAAACATAAAAAGGTGAAATTCTAAATTTAAATTGTTAATAAAGTACTTAAATATTTTTAAAAATTATATAGACTCAAATCGGCAACACAATTATGTCATTTGGACAATATCAACACAATGTTTTAAGATGAGGATTTGAACAAGGCAAATATGATCTGTATTTCACTTACATGGGATCTTCTTGTTGAAGAAATGTTGGACAACAAATGTGTTTGGTTATCATGTGTTATTTTTCAAATAAGTTTTAGACTCAAATGAATGACCAACCAAGTAAAGACTAAAATATAAATACAGCTAAGTAAATTATCCTAACCCCTAAACTGACAAGGTTGAATTGTATAAATCAAATCCATTTATATACATGTTATTAGGAGGATTATTAATTGTTAATCTAAAAATAAAAGTGCATGAAGTGGTAGGGTATTCTACACCCCTTTCTCCTAGTAGATTATATGGTGACATGGACCTTTAGGTTACTTATCTTGCATCAATAATAATTTGTAATAAGTGGGGTTATCTAAAACTTAAATTTATTACCATCTATATGGTCCCAAGCATGGATAATGCTAGAGATGTAACATGTCAATTGAGTTCATACCAATTATTTTACTATGTAAAGGTCTATTCCTTTTCATATCAATTCCATCCATGTACCACTTTGTAGAATCCCCTTGTTAACCATATATAACTCAAGTTTTTGATATGAAAAGGAATTTTGTTTGCTTAAGCCCTAGCTCTGATAGTATGCATACCTTAATTTAGATACACCACCATGGAATAGGGTTGAAATAATGTTAGGAGATGAAAACCTAGGTCAAAACTTCCCTAAAAATTCATGAATAGGTTATGAAATCTCCTCCACAAGACAAATTATATAAAATAAATTATCTAAGTGAAAATCTTTTAGAGGTTATTTTTAGATCATCCAAACTATACAGGGTTTGAGGAGATCCTAGACGACTTTCTTTTCAAACCATAGACAAAGGCATAATCATAATGAAAAGGTAATTTTGTGTCATTTAATTTCTCTATAGGAGATGGGGGGAAAACATACATGCACTCTTCATTTTACTCAAATAAATAGACAAGTAACATATGATTTGTATAAAACAACACACTTTTTGAAAACTTGAATTTTAAGTGAAGTATAAGTTTTAAGCACCAAATTGAAAAGTGTGATGAAGTTCTTGGCCCCTTGGCCTTACTTTGAAAAAGCTTTGAAAAACTTCAAAAATCAATCAAACAAACCATCTATGTTCCTTTTAAACACAAAAAGTAAGGTTAATGACTTAAATCATGCTCAAATTTTTTTCACTTTTACACAAATGTCATACAACGTTAGAGAGTTCCCCCTACTTAGAAGTATAATTGATAATAAAAAAGGAAAGTTTTGAATTATTTATCTTGGGTGCTATATTTTTTTCACATGGAGACCAACATCGATTAACAGTGGCTAATGCCAATTACCACAAGACTAAGATAGGTCATAAATTTAGTCAATGTTAGTAAAAAATGACTGATAATAGTCACTTATGAACCCTAAGGCAATGTTCAAATAGATACTTATAAAATCAAATTGACAACTACAAGTCGATCCTCACAAAAAGATGGTGTTGTGTGTAGACATGATTTCATAAAAGGTAAAATCATTCAACCTTCTCATAATTTCACTAGTCCTAAAAAAACTAGGTAAATATTCCAATGTATATTTCAACTATGAAAATAAGGACTTATTATCATATGATATTTGGTCTAAATATCCATGCAATTTTCATGGATTAAATAATCACTATGTTGCCTTATGTTGGAAAAAAAACCAGCTCTTAAGATGTTTATGTTTTAAAGAGAAATAAAAGGGTAATAATCATTGTACTCATTTTAATAAAAATGGTCATAGAAATGAAAAAAGTTAGGTATTATATCCAAAAGTACGTCCTAAGTATTATAGGAAGACATCCATGAATAATGATCCATCCATATGCAAACATGTATTTGTTTCAAATCCAACATTTTCAAATATGATCCATGTATCTACCTAGATATTCACTAAGAAAATTAAACCACCTAAATAAGAAAATGTGATGAACTTGGTTGGTAATCAATTCCTTAGTTTCATGTTTCTATAGCTATGATAGTTTATTAGCATGCAAATGTTCAAAGCAATTTTTGGGATTCCATTTGAAAGGAATGTATTTTAGTTTTGAACACATTTTCTTGAGCTACTAGTTGTGAGAAAATCCATGTGATAGGTTTATCATGCTTGGATTATTTTCTCATGTTTGTGGTTTAGCTAAGCTATATATTTTTATCTTAAATATGTTTTGAGTTCCTAATGCATTGGTAAAAGGAATTTACTCATGTTTAAACTTGGAGATATTACCAAATGCTTTAAGATTTGAATACGGTTTATTGGAATAAATTATAAATAAAATTCGAGGGATAGGTTTATCATACTTGGATTATTTTCTCACATTTGTATTTTTGGAAAAAATCATTTTTAGACATTGACATAAGTATACACAGATTATGTGGGGCATGATTAGTATGTATATTTCGGAAATGTTTTCATTTTAATATATGCATTATCATTTACATTGTGCATATAGAGGTTTATAAGACCTTTTTTGGGCACCAGTTGTAATTGTAATAATTTTACAAACTTTTTGTAGCCACATATGATATTTGCATATTTTATAAGTCCCTCACTCATTTTAAGCATTATTTTTAACTATTAAAAGTGGTTAAAATTAACATGTATATTTAGTACACTAAAAAACTAGTTTTTAGTTACACTTGGTGATCATTTTGTAGTGATTAGTGGATTCACCATTTTGGTAGATGTGAGTTTACATAGGTAGTTTGATTCTATCTATTGTTTGGTATAGGATAGATAGTTATTTCATTGGTATCTCATGGATTCAATTTTATTTTTGAATCACTACCATGATGTTTTGTAGAGTGAACCATTTATAGATTTAGTGGGAGACTTGACCTTTTGGGGACCAAAAGGGTATTATTAGGGAGGTTTGATTTATAGGATTTTTATATGGTTTGGAAAAATGTGGAAAAGATAAGTGTCACAATGGAAAGTAGACACATGGAAAAAATATAAAAAGTTTATACAGTTACTTTTTATTGGATTTATGTTATGCTAATAGGTGTTGTGTTTCAGATGTGGGACCAAACAGACCTTTACCCACATTACCCTGTTTCAACTTTGCTAGCCATACAACTCCCCTAATGCCAACAGTTAATTTATTCCACATCATACAATTATTTTCCCACTGTAATTTATCCATTTTATCATTTTAAAAATAATCTTAATATTATATTTTATGGTTATGAATAACCAAGGGATATGTATTGAAATAAATAAAAGCTAATTAAATACCTTATAAAATATGGCATTTAATCTACCATTGGATATTTTATTTATAAACCTAAATCCAAATATTAAACTATCCCTACTCCCACATGGATGGGTATGCATGGTCTCTGTTTTACATATGATATTATTTAAAAAAATGTTTGTCCCATTTTTAATAAACTTTATGCCATACATATTTTAAAATGGAGATGGTTGGTGGAATATGTTATGGCCTTTGTTTTAATATACATTATCCTCACCTTATGTTTAGAATTAAAATTCTTAACATCCACATTAAACTTATTTTAACATGCATCCAACCACTTTATTCCTCCCACGTGGGTCTAGTACTTGTCTTTAGTATGGTTGACGGTTGGTGGGAAGATCTTGATCTTCATGGACAATGTTATTTGAGGGAATAATTTTGTCAAATAAATCCTAGATTTTCAACCTCCCATTAACTATGGGATTTTATTGCATTTAAATTAGCATGCAAGTTAATTATAAGAGATCAGTACACTTCAACTGGAAAATAAGGTTGATACCCAACATTGGCTAAACAAAATAATATTTCATTTTATATTGTGGATGATTGTTATTATCTAGATAACAAGTAATAGTGTATAGAGAATATTATAGAAGGTGTATATTTCTGGTATAGGGGTAGAATTTTGAAATACCTTGATTGAGGCTATTTTTCTATGTTATAGAGTCATCTAAGCCTATAAATTTTTTATAGAGAGTTATTTACCCATTGTGGATAAAAAATCACTTGCAGAGCTTTGGATAAAGAGAACATTTTATGATCAGCTTTAGAGTCTTCAATATCTGGTTTTTAGTTCTACTATAGGTGACAGGGTTTATCTATCATTATTTTGAGTTGTATTATTAAGTTTAAATTGATTTTTAATGGATCAAATTGCTATTTAGTAATCTTGGGGACATAGCCAACTTGTTGACCTGATTAACAATCTTTAGTCTCTAATTTATTTTGGTTGTTTTATTATATCAATTTAAAATTAATCATTGATATTTTGAAACATAATTACGATAAATTAATTAATAAATTAATTGAAGAGATATTAAAAAAATTGAATGTTTTATCTTTAAAATAGATTTATATGAGTTTACATAATACTTATAATCAGAATTGTTGCAAACAAATTACATTCAGATTAAAAGTCAATTCTTTTTTTAATTAAATGTTAGAAAATGACACATTATTAAAATTTAGTTTTTAAAGAATATTATTAATTAGCAAGGAATAACCAATATTCACATATCAGTGTGATTTTAGAATCATGTTTATTGAGTTACTATTCACTCATGTTTGATTCTTGAATATTAATTCCATTTCCTAATTTATTTCATTAAAATATTGAAATATACATCTAATTCTATTTTAGTTAAGTAATTGAGATTTTCAATATTAAATTTCATAAAAACTATTTGATTTATCTAAGGGTGTAAATCTAGTTTTCAAATAAAAAAACTTCAAAAACATGGGAAAATAAAGCTAAAATTTGATTTTTAAGGATTTATTAGAAACTTTTTATATTTTTTTGAAATACCAATTTTTTTTCCTTATGTCAATTGGTTACGTGGTCCAATTGGGTGTGGAAAGATGTCAATATTGATCACAAATATTTTTAGATCAAGAATTAATCATAAAAACAAAAAAATATCCATAGAGAGTTAACAATCTAGGCCAACTTATTCAATGGGGCGTTTAAATGATAATTAATCACAAATGAATGATAGAAAACACAATTTACCTCTTCAAGAGCTTACACATGAATATAGTTCAAAATGTGATTTTACCCTTGATTTGATGTTCATGTCTTCAATAATGGTTCAAGGCCAAGCTCCTCCACCATCTCAAGAACACCAATTAAACTAGGCTCATAATATGAAATCAAGGTTATGCCTATTAATGAATCTATCATATTACAAATAATAGATTATCAAACTAAACTCAAATGGATTTTAGAAATAATCTTGAATTATAATTTTACACAAAATGAAGCTTGATCAAGGTGGTTTTGGCTCTCCTATTTATAGATTTTCCAAATTGATAAGGATCAACTATTACCATCCATCCTCATATAAATATGTGTGGATATAAATTAATCTAATTATGTAAATAATATCCATAAATATCTTAATAAATATTTGGGATGAAGGGGCATTAAAGAGGCATTGGAATCTGTAATCTTGATATTTGTTACATTTTTGGCTTATGGAAACTACCCTATAAATGATATCATTTGATGATGCAATTAATAGAAATAAATTTACAATAAATAAATAAATATTCAATATCTTCCATGGAATTCTTACTTAAGCTCATAATTAATTTTAATTTAGCAAAGTAAGATTAATCAATTTTAGTGGAATTCTTTAGAAATTGGTTGCACTTCATTAATCAAATTGGTCAAAAATTCATATTATTGGGTTGTAATTTGATTGGAGAGAAATAATAAGGCAATGTTAGTTATGTACTAACTATCATCCCAATTTTGATGTTATCGATATAAAATAACACATGCACATTTCATGTGATTTCAATTAGAATTAAAATGTGATCTAGAGCACCAAAATGCATTTTCATCATTTTAACTTGAAATATTTTGATAGAAAATTAATATACACATAGAATGAATTAAACCATTTAGGGATAAATTAATCTAAATTGGCACTTGTATACTAAAATATCAAACTATTTATTGTGTTTAAGTGATTTTGCCTCAAATTGTGTGTGTTCACAAATTTTGAGTAAGAATTGACAATTTCAACACAAATGGTGTTAGAAATTGGATGTTTATAGTATGAAGCTATCAAGTGGAGAAAATAAGTTTTCAAGCAATAATAACTAGTTTTCCAATGTTAAGTAATAATATTAATGTTAAAACTATTGTATGATTTCATCCAACTATCGTGAAACTATATTTTACTTTTACATGACACCAAAAAGCTATTGGGTGGCAAAAAATAGTTTCTAGATGGTAGTTCTTAGGATACAGCTATCAAATGGCTAAAACTATCATATGGATACATCAAGGTATCATGCAACTATATTTAGCTATTGGGTGACACCAAAAAGCTATTTGGTGGTGACAACTAGTTGTCTACTAGTAATTTTCAAGATACAATTGTTAGATAACTACAAATAGTTGTCAGGCAATTACATTCATCTACAGCGTGACACCAACCAATAATTAGGGGGAGGATTTCATCCTATAGCTATTAGGAGGATGCACCTAATTTTCAAGTGACTACAACCAACCTTCATTTATCAACAACATTGATTCGATGGTTTATGATGGGTGTGGTAAGGCATCATAGAAAATAAAAAATAGGACAACCTTTAAGATAGAGGGAAAATATAGGTATAGATATTAAATTATACATTATTATTATTTATTCAATCCTATTAGGGTTCAATAATAATTAATATCTATAACCATTTTACTTTCATAACACATTAAAAATAGTATCGAATACATTCCTCCAATTAAAGATGTACCTAGGTATGAAATACAAAACATAGGTACCAAGTCAAAATCCAATAATATGCTTGCACGGGAAGACTTACCTAGGTATGAAATTCTATACATATGTAGTAAATATTATTTGATTTATTATTTCATTATTTATTTACATTTTTATTACAATGATTATTAATAATTAGTCTACAACCATTTTTTATGAATAACCCATTATAATAGTATGGAATATATACCTTTAATGTAAGATTTCCCTAGGTATCAAATTCTAAATATACATACTAAATATTATATGATTTATTGTAATGTTAATTCTTTACAATTTCCTATTAAGGACAAAATTTTTATAATAATTACAATATATAGACCCATTTTGAAATCAAACCCCACTAATAACCCTTTTGAAGATATGTATCCATTGGAAGACATCCCTAGGTATGAAATGCCATCATTGAATTTAAATATAATTATATTAAATTTATTCGTGATAAATTTTTTTTACTGGACAATATTTTTTTAATTCATAAAACAATTATATAGCAAAGTAGCCTTTTATTGAAAAAAATGAAGGTATATGGACATCTATTCTCTTAATAACTTTAACCATTATCCATTTTCATTTCAATGAAATTTATTTATTTTCCTAAAACTGAGTCATAAAACCATTTTTACTGCAAATCAAATTGAAAAGTATTACATGCATTTTAAAAACATATATCATACATATAGTCTACCTTAAATAAATAAATAAATTTATTACTTTTCAAGATAATATCTAACACATCATCAACTAAAATCCATCTAACAAGTAAGCATCAAATGCATCTCCTAAAATACATAAATATAATATATATTTATCTTGAAATTTTATGCAATATAAAATGCAGTAGATCTATAAATCAATCCTAGTTTAGAGAAGATAAATCCTACTCACTTTATACTGGGGATACATTAGATAATGAAGGTGGTGACCAATATGGCTATTCTAATCCTATATATGAAATCACTTACCACAATAAGATCACTATGGACAGTTCCAAAGCCTCTAATTAAATAAAACTATGCAATAATGCTAACTAGGTCCTATGTTTTCATATTCACTAAACTAATAACATCTAAAGTAAAAGTCTAATCTAGTGCTCATCAAAACTTGTGGCATAAAGTAGGGTTAATAAACATGAAGCATAAACATTCGTATAAGACATATACTCATGTCAATATATATATATATATATATATATATATATATATATATATATATATATATATATATATATATATAATCCTAATGCATGGAATAAAAGTTGAATGCATATCTATATACTCTTATAAAGGAGAAACAAACTTAAGAATACTTACCTTTAAAGATGAACATGTTGATCCTCAATCTCTCCCTTGACCAATGTGATTCACAAGAGTTTGTTGTGTTATGTAAGGATGACATTGATAAATCAATTTTAGGCTACACAACCTATCAACAAGTCTAAAAGACTTCTTCATAAGACAGGATCCATATCTCTGAATAATCTATAAAACCCTAAGCTTGCTCTTCAATTAGAATTATGGATAAAAATATGTGAAATATATCTTACTTATTCTTCTCTTATTTTATAATTAGAAAAATGAATGTGTTTATATAGGCAGAGATAACCTTAGACCCTTTTGAAAGTTTAGGCTAATAAGGTTGACCTAGTTGACCTAGTATTGTAATTGACAAAAAAACCTATTTCATGGACTAGGTTGGTTAGGGGATAATCTAGACCCTAATAAGTTTTATAAATAAGTATACAAGGTCGATGTGGCTGACTATGTAATGTAAACTATCAAAAATGGGTTTTAGGTTAGGAAAGGTATAATGAAGGTGATAAAAAACTCAAGGAGGGTGTAAAATAGGAGGCAAAGCTTAGGGGAATTTTTTTAAGAGACAAGTGTGTAGATATCAAGTGGAAAAAAGGGACAACAATCCTAAGAATCACTAATGGTCTTCCCACGCCTTTCATTGTGCATCCCTTAGGGCATGTACTCAAAGATATTGGGACTCGATGAGTTATTAAAAGTTAAATAGTATTCGTAATTTATAAAGTTTGAAAATATTATGTGCTTACATATGCCCTAATCAAATCTCATCATGTGTACATCAGTATAAAAGAGGATGGTGCTTCAGAAAAAACATAGAAACACAATGCTAAAGTTGAATAAAGTGTAGTAAGGTAAAAATAAGATAAATGAATATACATAATTGAAAAAAAAAAAAAAAAAAACCTTTACTTACCTTGGTTTTGTACATAAAGAAGGATATGGGAGAAATGTAAAGATGTCCAATGTGAGGAACATTAGGAAAACTAGCAAAAAACATTAAAAAAAATAAAAAAAAATAAAATATAGATAAATAATAGTGTAAAATATTCTCTACAATTTCAGGATTCTTGAACATTTTACATTCTAGAAATATAGTTAGCAAAGACAAAGATATGAGCAAAAAAACAAATATAATGGTAAATATTTTAAGGGTTAATATTTTTGGAATAGGAAATATAAATAGCATGAAAAAGAATTCATTTAGTATGATTTACTATTCCAATAAAAATAGAGATCTAAGAGATCTAGTGAGAGTCCAAAGAGACATAATGGTAAGGAGATGAAAACTAAGATGGGGAGAATACATAATAGTTACAGTGAGTGCAACATAGGTAATAAATTGAAAATTTAAATTTTTTAGTGTTTTTATATGAAATTGAGTGCTTTATAATAAAAATGACTATTAGGCCAAATTGAGACACCCAAATTAACCCTAGGAGATTTCTAGGGACACTAAGGGTCAAATGTTGTATTGGGTAGGAAGGAATCAGACAAATAAATACCCAAGACATTTATGGAAATTAGTAAAAAAATCATTACAAAGAACGAACAAGGTTGACCAGGTAGACAAAGTTTGTAGAAGATAAAAAAACCTAGTAGGCCAACTTAATAGTATGTGGTCAACTTAGTTGGTTAGGTGATAGGGATGACTTGGTATTATCATGTTGATTTAGTTTATTAGTACATGCTAAATATGTATGACGTAATATAAAAGGGGTTGACTTAGTTTTGGTAAGCCAAATATGGATTGACTTAGTATTAGAAAGGTTGATTTTATTGAAATTGTGATAGGGTTGATCTAGTATCCATAAGAAAATATAGGGTTGATTAAGTTTTTAATAGGTTAATCCAGTAGAAAATTTTTAAAAAAATATATCAAACCGATTAGGTTTTGTGAAATTTGTAAGAATGTATTTTGAATATGAATGACATGGAGATATAATACATCATTTATAGGTTGATATTTTTTAGAGGCACTAGATATTTTTGTAATTGATCGATGACTCATTTTACTTAGTTTGTTGGATCATTTAACAGATGTTGATAAAGAAAAATTGGTTTCATTGGGCATGGGATATATCATGTAGATGAAATGCATCTCATAAGTATTGATCTCATTATCATGTTCTTCAAATCATGGGAATTGTTGACCAACATGTTACAATGGGTGGTGGATGGGGATGTCATATAGGTAGGTATCATACTTGAGGATATCTATGTATTGCTTGGATTACCTATAGCAGGGACATTAGTGATCATAAAGACATTAGATGATTTTGAGGAGAGATGAGCACTATCTAGGTGGGAGATGTTCTTAAACTAGATCTACCCAAGGTTGAGGGTCAGCTCATTCAATGCATATAGTCGAAATATATATTATATATAAAAGGTTTTGATTTGACTTATAATAGGATGAGTGTATTGTCATAAGTCATATGATAAGGTATCAATGTATGTGATAGTGTTGTGCTAGTCTATTTTAGATCAGGGGAACTCTATGATTTTACATCTTTCAATTGGGTCTAGCTCATGCATGATACATATGGGATGGTGTCCAAAGGGCATAAGATCATGGGAAAGTGGTTATTGTGAATTCATGGATATATGAGAGGTTCTTGATGTATCCACTAAGTGAGTTTTCCCATGCAATTGATGATAGGTTACCTCAAGTTGATAGATGGAGACATGACTAATTATCACTATCCATGTCTTACATAACAACACTACATACATTCATATGAAGAAATATCATGTGGAATGCCTACACATATTGATATTATTTGACGTAATCAGGTGATCATGGCATGATGGTTAGATCTAGTGTGGATCATAAGACACTACACTTGGTGGGTACAGTTGTATCCATTAGCACCCTTGTTAGGATTGTTTGGAATCCTACACTTAATAGCTCCTATAATACTGCCTACATTTTGGTCTTAACATGTGAGAGAGTTGAGGTGCAATGGAAGAGGAAGATCATTAGCCAAGAGATCAGAGATCAGGTCATGACATGTGAGACCATGGACTTATCATGAATGATAGTTGGTAGCTAAAGGAGGATACATGGATGTGGATGTAGGATATAACAAGTATCATATAAGACACCAAAATAGGAAGAATAATGACCACCTTAGGTGCACCACCAATGGATATGCCATCGATGAGATCAAGAATAAATGTTGGTTACACAAGATGACCTAACATTTAGCCCAAGTTTGATCAGGTTGATATAGGCACCATTAAGGATAATCCCATGGCATGAATAAGTGGTAGCTCTAGGATTATATTTTATAGGTAGGTATGACCTAAATGAGGTGCTTATGAGGCTTGTCGATGGAGAGACTGTGATCGATATATGAGTATATGGGGAGACCATGGGTGGTGATATCAAGATAGGTAAGAAGTATAGTTTTTAGTCTTTAAGATAAAATATTTCATGTATATAATTGTAGACAAATAGATGTTGAGATATATATATATATATATATATATATATATATATATATGGTATTATATTTATTTAGGTTTTTGATTTTTTTTACCTTGTGATATAGAAGACTAGGTTGGGTTTGGGTTCCATAGTCATGGTAAGGCACCATGACATTTTTGATGGGGTACAAACACTATATGACCCAACCATACTGGATGATCCTATGGTACCATTTACCCTAGCTCAAACAGGCTAGTTTGGACTAGTGGGGGAGGTGGCATGGTAACTAAAGACACACTAAAATAGATTATATCCACCGGTAGGGTGGGAGGAGGATAAGAATAGGGCTATAAGTCCCTCACTTAGGACAAAACCACACACATGGTAGCTATAATCTAGTTAACATAGGTGCAAGCCTAGATGGCTAACCTAAAGGAACATAGAGGAGGGTTAAGATTGTATAAAGCCTCATTATATTGTACATTATAGATGGTATGATCTGAGGCATCTATGGGAACTATGGATACTACATGAGATATGCATGATGGAGGATAATGATAGAGTTATAGGAATGTATTTTTATATTTTATATAAGAACACATGATATATAGAGATATATTGTTTTGATAGTTTTATTTATGTCTCATGATTTATGTTTTGGTTATGGTTGTCTATGCATGGATATATCTCTATCTATCACATGTATTTGTGTTTTGTTGTATATGTTATAGGAAAAATATGTGGTTTGTTTTCTTTTCTATTATTATGTAGTACACATGCATGGTTAAAAATAAATAGGCAAAAATGATTTGCAAAAAATATAATTAATTATAAACAAATGCAATACATGCTATTTCATAATGGGAAATGTTTAATAACAAAATATGCCTAAGTATAATAAATAAAAAATTGATAAACAATAGGATAGTTTTTTTTTGAACCATGACAATTATTGGCACCAAATTAAAACAAATAAAATCACACTAAATCACATTAGGAAATATGAAAATAATGTAATAAAATGGAAATAATGTGAAATACAAATGGTAAAAAAATCAATTAATTTAATCCATTATACTAAATCACATTAAGACGTATAAAAGAGAAACAAGATTACTAAAAGGGACTTACATTAATCACACTAATTCAAGTTGGGAAGTATGAAAAACTTAAGAGAAAAGGTTGGATTCTTACATGCAATTGGAAAATAAGAATATAAATGTCAAATAGCAATTAATTAATCATAAAACATAGTAAATCAATATGGGAAGCATGTTAATGATGTGTAACTCATAGTCAATCACATCTTATCTCATATTTGACAAATGTAATATCATTATGACTTAGGGATTAAAAAATTTTGTGAGGAAGGCCAAGTCCTATCCATGGTCTTACACTATAAATCACAAATGGAACACTAATGATGTGAAAGTAAAGGGTGGAGTATGGTAAAAAGTGATGTTTATCATGGTAATCTAAAAATTTGGTAATTTGTGAGGGAGGCCTAGTCCTTTCCAATGTCTTACACTACAACTCACAGATCAAATCCCTATGGGGTGTGATTAGATAACAAAAAAATATTTATCAAGGTGAAATATTATGTTTATAGGGAGTGAAAAGGGGAATGTAAGAAGCATAATGTATGTGTCTTATGAAAATACCTTAGGAAATGTGAGGCATACTAAGAAGATAAAAAGACATTAAGAGACTTGTGACCATCAATATACAAATGATACCTATTCATTATAGGTATAAAACTATGTAGGTAAATAAGTTTGGTAATAAGATCAAGTCATGTTGGTTGTTTTGAATAATAAAAATAGTATGGACCTACATTATTACAACATGTTCCCCAATCTTTATGACCCATTACAGATTCATTGGTCTATAATGAAAATTGGGTACTTATGTTATAAAGTATGTAGCACTAAAATATTTTTTATTTTCCTTTTCCAATCTAATAGACTACCTCAACCCAGTGTAACTTGTCTCTATCATGATGCCAACTATGGAGTTTGAGATTTGATTAAAAAGGAGATGTGCTCAGAATGACATGTTTAGTGTGATTCATCTTTTAAAAATTTTGAATGTTCCCTTTTAGATCATTGCCTTTTGATAATGTGTTGGATTTTGAATCCTTCTAGAATTCATGATTCCTCCTCCATATGGATTTGGAATGTCCAATCATGAGAGATAATGTGATATATATGAATGAGCTTTAGGCTTAAGCTAAAGTAAGATAAGTATCTAAAGACATGATTGACTAGAACACTCAAGCTTAAATATGAACCAACATGTTATCTCAAGTCTCAACCATGTGTATGCTTAGTTTGAAAAATGAAATAAGAGGAATAAAGGGATATCTAATGTGGACCATTAAAAGTAGATTATAATGAGATGAATTGTTTCTTAACTAATCACATGGTAAATAAGAAATGACAAAAGGGATCAAGTTTTATATAACCAAGTCACAATAAAAATTATATATATTTATAAAGATAAGATAGTAAAAAATCATAGAAGAGAATAAGATAACCATATAAAAGGAAATCATGAATAATAAGTATATGATCATGAAAAAGAATTCATAAGAGAAAATAAGAGGAACAATGACATTTTAAGCAACATGGAGTGGGAAAAAAAGTCATCATGTAAGATAGATAAGAATTTGACATAAAGTCAAATGACATAAAATAGATAAATGTAAAGTTAGAGTTCATGTCCAATCCAAATTAAGAAATAAATTAAATAACACCCTGTTTGTGTTCATAAATACTAATATATTTATCCACACACATTATCTATAACATCTAATATGCCTCAATGAAGACAAAATCAAAATGCAGCTGAAGTCTAATCGATCTTTGGAGAAAGTTGATAAAATAATTCACATTAAAAATCTTTAATTAAAAATATATGAATGCCTAAAGTATTGTGTTGATGAGGGATATTTTGCAGGGGATGCTTAGGAGAAGGAATGCGAATTGAATTTGTAAGAAATAAAGCTATCACTAGTGGGGAATGTGCCATGGGTGATGGATTCACTAGTGGAGAAAGATCTATAGGTGAGGGAAGATTCACAAGTGAGGGAATCATGGGTAGATAAGAATTATGTGGAGAATGGAATAGAGTTAGAGGGGCCATGATCAAATAAAGAGCCTTCTTGCAAGGGTGACATATGGGAGGAGGGGTAGTAGGTGAAAGAATGGTCATAAGGTGATCCTTGACATGAAACTGAAGGATGTAACAGTGATTAGTGTGATTAATATTACATTGGTTCTAGATATAATATGACTTTCCATATTTGGGAAGATATTTATGTAATACATTTAAGGAAGGTATACCCTTATTTTTGAGTCGAGGAGTGGTGGGATGAAAGTTGTTGATATACTACCATAAGTTACAAACATGCATTTATGGATGATTTTATGTGTTGTGGAAGTAACAAATATGCATGCTAGTAGAATTTTTAGGTGTTATAACAAAGGTATTGGAAAGATACAACAAAGAAGGTTGGTGTAATGAAAAGTCTTTAGTTTAAAGACTAGTAACTTTATGAATATCACACTATGGTTGTGTGTCTCATTTGTTTTATAAAGAAGCTATCTATGGTAAAGGGAGTAAACCATCAGCAAGGGAAGGTGGTCCTAGTAGAGATATTGAGAGATTCTAGACTGAAATAGAAAGAGACTTAACTAGACAGGGAGTGGGAATAATATTTAAATTGGGATCAGCTGAAGGAGAGGTGAGATGCATAGAAGGTTGAAGGACAATCATAATCATCCTAGGGATAAGTCAGATAGAGGGGTCCTAGTATCTATTAAATTTATAAGGACCAATCATACCATGA
Source organism: Torreya grandis (assembly GCA_037957365.1). Lineage (NCBI taxonomy): Eukaryota > Viridiplantae > Streptophyta > Pinopsida > Cupressales > Taxaceae > Torreya > Torreya grandis. Next base: position 385,948 of record JARHVA010007674.1, read on the forward strand.
TACATAAGCATTTTACTTTGAGTCTCTTCAAAAAATGGAGTTGTGCACACCATATTTACCCTTCCAACAAGAGAAAAATGCTAAAAATAAGAATAAAATAGGATAAAATTTTATAAGAGAAAAAAATACTAAAGCAAAGAGGAATGGTAATGAAATTTTTTAGCATAATGACCCTGAACAATACCTCCTAATAATGGATCATCTAAGGTGTTAGTGCCCAAACATCCACTAAGCATTTGTGCCCTATTTGTGATATATGAATGTTTGATTTGTCTAATTGTTACCCCAGTATGAAAATTGTTCACTTTAGTTTAGAAAAACCTTGCTCTCTTGTTCATATTGTATAAACCCTATGAGAACTCTATTTTAACTAACATTTAATGCCTTTATATTTTAATGATATTATAGGGTGTTTGATGAAAATATCCCAATGAAAGTTTCAAAGTGTATGTAATGTTCATGATGGATGTCTTGGTGGGAAAATAAAAATGTAAAAAGAACCTCATCATAATTCAAGTTCTAATTTGCAAATTGACCTCTAGTGCCTATGAGAATGGACAATGAAGGATCATGTGTAGAAGATAACATTTAAAAATCGAAATTATGAATTATAAATTGATGCCATAGGTTTTTAGGATCTATGTGGAGTGTTTGAAAATTGTAAAATAAGCCACTTCATTAGTGAGACTCATGGGGAAATTCAAATATTTAAAACAAATTTTTAAAATGATAAGTATAAAGGCATGTGATATTCGTAGAGTTTTAAACATTGATTGCAAGTTTTACCAAATTGAAAATGGAGAAAGAAAGTCTACATGGATATAGTGTAGATAAGAAAATTCAATTTTTAACATACAACATGTCATCCATCCTCCAAATCCCAACATAATTTCACATGCCAGAATAAATTGTAAAATATATAATTAAATTTTATTTCATCTCCCCAAACTCACAACATGTACTTGGCATAAAATGGAGTCAAACATGGAAGTATCCCATGTGGAGGCATGGGTAGGATATATTTTAATCACATTCCATAGAACCAAGTTTAAAATCATTAAAAATACCAAGGGAATCGATATGGAGGTATATGTTGGTCATTGTGGACAAGAAGGAGATAGTCAACCCTCTGCCATCAAACCCATGCATTTGTGGAAAACTTGGTAGAACATTCCAAGAAAGATGCAATCTTAAAATACTAAAAAATTTAATTGGAGAATGAAATTCCATGGTTGAGGTTTATAAATAAAGTGAAACCTAGCATGTTTTTAACATGCAATATACATTTATAGTTCCAAATACTTACATGAATTTCAATGTAAAAATAAAATATTTAATTTCCAAATTGTAGATTGTAATTGATATTACCAAGTCTGTGGATTTGAAAAAAAAAGTTTAATACTCTAAAACCTAATGCCATGTATCCACTATAGATTTAACTTTAATGACAATGCCTTGTTTCTAGAAATAATTGCATGAAAGGAGATGAAAAAGAGGAACAAGGAAAATTTAAAATAGGGTTTGATCTATTTCAATTACAGACATATAGGATGTCAAAAAGGAAAAATTATCTAAGGCCTTTAGAGAAGTACTATTAGTTGAAGGGTTGATTCCTCCTAGATATTATGACTACAATGTGATGCTAAAATTATTCAAAGCAATAAAGTTTGATATTTCTAAAATAATACATATATGGGTAGAGATGTTGTAGTGGAAAAAGGATTTTGGTGTTGACTCCATTCAAGAGGACTTTTATTATTAGGAAATGAAATAAGTTTTATTGTACTATCCCCATGGATATCATATAATAGACAAGGATGAAAAATCTATTTATATTGAGAGAATCAATAAAGTTGATTCAAAGAAGCTCATGCATGTTATAACTATTGAAATATATGTAAAGTACCATGTGCAGGGGTTTGAGAATTCTTTCAAAAAATATTTCCTAGTTGTTGAAGTCACATAAACTAATCGATAACAATATTAAATGTGCAAAGTGTGGGTTTTAAAAAATACAACAAGAATGCAAGAAATTGTATCTCTCAAATAAAAAAAATTGAGGTGGATAACTATCCTAAAACCTTTCATTATATGTTCATCATCAATGGTGGCCATGGTTTAAAATTTGTTTTTTATAGTGTTAAAAGTTTTTTGGATCCAAAAACAACTCCAAAGATACATGTTCTAGGTAGTAAATACAAGAACAAGCTTTTAGAATATATTGATCCAAACCAGCTAATTTATTTGGGGTACATATACATATGTTGATGAAGGTACATGTATTAGTTTTATTAAAGGTATTTTGAAGGATTTGGAGATAATGAAGTTGGTTTTAAAAGGGGAGGCATAATTTAGAAACAAAACAAATTGTGACCTTAGCCATTGATGCTGGTAAAATGATATGTCCTTGTAAATGACAATTTATGAAGGTATAGAGGCTGAGATGTTTTAACTTGAGCTACCATTGAAATGTACTAAAGATGATGTTCCTAAATATTGCTTTGGTTTTCTTATTTCATATACCCAAGAAAGGCCACTGCTACAAATTACTAAGTGTGAATGGGAAAACTAATGTGTAAAATGCACTTCATAAAAATGCGAGTTACAATATGCAGTCCAACCTCCCAATCTCATCAGTCAACTCAATATAGGAAAAATCAACTCAAAAGGAGGTGTACAAGAGATTTCAAATAGGAATACAATTTTACATTTTTTCAAATGTTCAAATTGTAAATTGTACTTAGATATCCCAAACCTACCATTTAATATAAAGTCAACATGAGGTACTAGTTCAAAGCAAGATTTTCAAGGCCAAATGCAAGTTACAAAATTATAAATTATAATTGCACATGAAGCTCCCAAATCTATGGGGGAACTTTTGAAGGTAACTAAAACTCCAAATTAATGCTAACTTATAGATTTATGCCAACTTGAAATGTTACAAATGAGTTCCACATTCCAACCATATAAAGGAACTGAAAAACTAAAAATAGGATCCAAAGTTACCCATAACACTAAAACGTGAAAAGTAATGCACTTAAGGATTAAAATTTTTGGCAAAAACACTAAAAAATCAAAAGGGAAAAAATGAAAGTGTGGAAAATCATGTTGAATTAAAAATTAAGAAGGCTAAGAATGAACTATATCTATCATTTATAATACTTTGCTTGTATTAAATATCTGCATGGAAGGAATGTTGTATGCTTTATGAGTCCAAGGTGGGCCATTCCAAGAATATTTATCAAATAGACATGGATCCTACACAACTAGAATATTTCAATGAAATCATCACAAGGTAATAGGCATTCTTTGGCATGCATAAGAGGAAGGACAATTATTGAGAAGTTTTTAACTATGCAAAAGAGTGGTCAAAGGCATGCCAAGTGGTTACACAAGAAGAAAAATAATTATTTTTGTTCCCAAGGGAATATTCTCCCTCAAACCAACTACAATGGATTTATAACTAAGGAAATTAATGGTTTGTTTGAAATCTCATCATTACATGGATAGACAATTACTTTAATGATTGACATCTTCCACTTTTATCATCTTGGTGGAACATTAAGAGTTGATTTCAAGTTTGCAATATTGATAATTATGAATGGGCAAGAAATTTATATAAGAAGAGGGCTTGTCCTCTTTTCAAAGGTTATTTGTTGGTTTTTTAAATTTCTAGGTCTATGCTCTTTCAAATTATGGGATCCTTATTGTATTGTGTCTTATGTCTCTTGCTGAGGTGGTTGTATTTGTACAACCATTAGAAAGATTTGAGAGCATTATATATGTCTCCCCTATTCAATAACAAAGTCACTATGCTTCTCCCCATGCCAACTATTTGAAACACTAATATATGTAATGTATACTTTAAATACAATGGAAAATAGCTATTATTTTTACTCTTTCCTATTAATGAAGTGTAATAATATGTTTTACATGCTCTGTTAATTGGATATCTAGTTTAAATCTTAGTAATGGTTGTCATTTTAAGCATAGATCTAGGTTATAAACCTCTTTCTACATTGTGATTTGGAAATGTATTGTTGATAGCCTCTTAAGGGCACCCTTGGTTTATGGATTTGATAGGACAAATAATTTGAAACTCTAGTTGTATTCTATGATCTAGGGTTTCAAGAATCATTTGAATACTTGCATTATATTAACACTAACTAATGTAACTTATTCCTAATAGATTCCATAGCTTGTATTTTAGTTTTTTTTCACCTTTATAAATGAATTATGTCATGCCTATTGAAGGATATCCTATTGTTTGAAAAACCACACCACCACACCATTATTTTATAACTACCTAACTCATTGTACCCTGTATATAATTCACCCTGTTGTATATTTTAAGTGTTATTTGCTTATAGATGTAGAAATATTACATATATATAATATATATGTGGTTTTTTATTTAAATCCCTATATTCCAATCTTCCATTTGGAGCTCTATTACTTAAAATTTATTTACAAATGAAGATTTCAATCATATTTACATATATATTTAGTAGCTTGTGTTTGGCCTAGAACATTCATTCAATTCATGTGATAACCCTTTCTGGGTGAAAAGTGGAAACTTAGTTATGCTATTGTATAATTTGTGTTTGTGTGCACTAAAAATAGCCATGGATATCAAAATTTAGTTTCCTTCCATACAAGCAAGCTACCCTATAAATCCTTTCACCTTGGTTCAGGGAAAGCCAAATGTACCATAAAGCTAACCATACCCTCTGTCGATGATTTTGAGTCATTGTTTACATTTAATCCATCATGATGACAAACACTTCCCTAAATATAATGACATATTTACAGGTTTTTCATCTTCATTTTCCATTTTCTCAATGTGTGAAAAGTTTAGTGAGAGAGATGTATAACTAGGAACCAACACTTCGTTGGTGCCACTACTAGGGATAATCCTTATCACCCATATTGCCAGGGAACTTGCAGAGAGCTACATAATTTTAGGTTATCATGTTTTTTGCCTTGAAATATTAGATGAATTAACCTTAGCTATGTATTTTTAGACAACGTTCATTCATATTATCTCATGTGTTTTAAAGTTGAGGTTATTTCAATAGGATTCACCACTTTGGGCCATCATCTACGTAACATTCCACTAGGGTCACTGTCAAGGACTTTAAATATTTGGTAAATTGACATATGTTAATTTATTACAAGGATCTATAAATTTGTCATGTTTTAAGGTGGTTCCCTTTTTTGAACATGAATCTAAAATTTTCTTAGTGTCTTTGCTTTTACATCTCATCACTAACTTAAGAGAAGTTTAATTTTAGTATGTATCACAATATATTTGTAATCATTTATATTCTATTTTTTTTTCTAGTGATGAATCCAACATTATATATGGTTTGAAGACAAATCAATGCCCATTTTAATTCTTTTAGTTGTGAGTGTTCTTTTACTTACAAATATGGAAGGACTAAGATCATCCTTCAAAGGTGACTCATCAATGCAACTTGTCTCACCATTAAGTATTCATAAAGGAAGAAATACAAAAGTTTTGAGGTTAATTTAAGGAAAAAGATTAATAACAAAGGATTGTTTGATCTTTTAAGGTTTTGGTACACCTAAAATTTTATTTATGGAACTTCCTATTATTGAAGATTATCATAGTTATTATGATCATTTAAAACCTTACACTCCCATTTATTACACATCACATTATCAACATATTGAATCTCCTCCTAGGTTTGATCCACCAAGTCCATCACCCCCTCACATCTCTTTTCCATTTGATCTTGAGCCCACCATTGAACCAGTCATGAGACATAGGGATCAATATGAGAATGAACATCTTGCACTCAGGATTCCCAAATTTAGACCCATTATTTTTTATTGAATAGATTTTTTTCCTAATAAAGTCCTAAATGAATTAAAAAACCACCTTCCTAAATTTCAAGGGAATAATACAATGACTATTGATAAGCTTTTAAGGGATTTACACATTATCATTAAAGATTACGAGGTTGAGCATGTGGATGTTTTCATTAATATTTTTGTGCATATGATGTAAGAATATTCATGTGAATGGTTTAATTACCTTCCTTATGGATGTAATTATTCATGGGAAGAAATTATTAATGTTTTTAAAATTCAATATGGTGATAGGATTGATCCTAGGTTTCTCTTGGTATAATTTGATAACATTAAGAAGAACCTTGATGAGTGTGTGCATCATTTTAATACAATGTTTAACAATACCATGATGAGGTTTCCTAAAAACATTAGGCCAAATGATATAACCTACCCAAATGAGTCTTGTGATACATTTGATAATAATGTTGTATACTACTTGAGGGACAAGGCCCCTACAAACCTAAGATTGGCATTCAATATGGCCATCCAGATTAAAAACAAAATAAAAGATATGGGAAAAACTTTGAATAAGTAGGATGATGTAAAGTTAGTTAATCCTAAAAAAAATCAGTCAACTAAGATAACCAACCTTAAGGAAAAAATTAAGACACTAGCCTCCACTTTCAAAGACATGTCATGTCCTGCAAGCTAGCTAGAGCTGAGAAGGGTCAACCAAATGGGTCTATGATTCAAAAGATAAATTAAAATATAAATAAATAATAAGGGATACCACCTTTCCACATTATAGGTAATGATATAGGGAAGATGCTTTCCTAAGATGAAAGAAATGATAGAAATCAGAATAGATGAGTTAGAAAGGAAGCACCTAATCTGTTAAATGCCACAGTAAATGTTGAATGTTGTAATATTGACATTGATTAGTGTGATAAATGTTTCCTTCAAAGTCCTCCTTGTGATAATAATTAATGAGTTGATGAAGATGAATACAAACCTGAGTTTGTATCTTATGATTAAGACAATTTGATATTAGATTGTCAAGTCTCTTGAGGTAAAATGTCTACCTCCATAGAATTGCTAAGTGATACTACTATTGATCATCTTTGGAGTGCAGTATAAAAGGTATGTGTCCCAACTCTCAAAGTATTTTATGATGTTAACATGAAATAATCATATGCATTATACAATCATGATTTCAAAATTTTAAGATCAATGATGATTAAGAAATATGATGGGGGGATTCCTTCAATTGAGGATAGGTAAATATTAATTAATTTAATAGTTGAGCAAGATAAAGAATATGGTTTTAGAAGTAGGCAACAAGGTGTTTCTATTCAAGACACTACCTCTACAAATCAAAGGGAAGGGGATGTAGGTAAGAAAGTCAATAAAACTACAGTCCTAAATTATTCCAAAATAGCACCTGATTTACAAGTTGTCAAACAAAGAGGTGCTCTAGCCAAGAATAGAGTACCTTTATTATCTAGTATTTCTAAGGGTGTGAGTGATGTTAGAATAAATATTCACTTGAAATATATTATTCATAATATTAATCCATCCTAGCTTGCTTTACCTATGACTTTAAGTGATTGTATTTTAGCCAAAGGTGTTGTCACCCTTCTCAAATGTACCCCCTTCCTTAGTATAGCATGTGTGATATGGCTGAAGTGTTGAACCAATTGAAGATCACCATGTCATTTGATGAGTTATTATGAATACCTAAACATCAAAAGAGAGAATTTGAATATTTAGAAATTAGTGAGATTATAGATGTAAATGATATAATTTCACTGTAAACACCCCTAGATGATGATGAAGAATCAGATGAGGTTGTTGAACTAGCTCCAGATATCTATTTAGGGATTGCATTGGTAGTATGTCAGTTGAATGTGGATTCATTCTACATAACCATGCTGATAATTGGCTTAATTATTCACAACTACATGCTTAGTTCTAGAGCCTCTTGGAACTTGATGCACCTAGATGTCTTTAAAGAGCTTAGAGGGAAAATAAAATCAAATTTTGGTAAGTGTTATGACATAGATTCATGAGAGGTTCTATTTGTTAGATAAGTCAAAGGGTTGGTAGTGTAGCTCGAAAATCATCTAGGTAAGCTATTGAATATGGATGTGGTAGTTGTGGACTGCCCACATAAGTGGGGAATGATGCTATCATTAAAATGGGCTACCAACATGGGTGTAAGTGTGCAAATAGACCTTTCCTATATCACCATTTCATTAAAGGATAAGATTTTCAATGTTCATAGAGAGCCTAAGATGCTTCATGTACTTGAAGATAAAAAATGTGCTATAAATAAAGTGTTGTACATAGATGTATAACTAGATAGCTTATTTAGGATTGTCGATCTGTTGAACAACTAGTTACTCTTAATGTTGGGTTTGGAAATGAAGGTTTTGTTTGGAAAAAGTCTTTGATGTGGCTTGATCCAATCTTGGAAATAGAGCCGGGGTTGTCTTTTATACCCCTAATGGTAATGTTTTTTAGTTTTTTTCAAGTTTTCTTTCACGTGTAATAATAATACTGCTCACTATGAGGCACCCTTACTCAATTTATGGATATCTTGTAAACATGAAATTACAAGATTGATTGTAAAGGGTGATTCCATGTTAGTGGTTAATTAGGTTTGAAATGCTTATGGCACCAAAATTAAGAGGCTAAAATATTATACAAATATTTTATGAGACTTGTTAGAGTTATTTTATTCTTTCAAAATTATTTATCATGATAGAAACTTCAATGAAGAATATGATAAATTTATAGGGTTAGGTGCTTAGTTTAAAATTCTAAATATGAACACTCATTATCAGTATCAAGTGGAGGTGCTTCTTAGGCCTTAAATCACAAAAAATATTTGTCATTGGAAAGTTTTTGATGATGATGACCAAATTAGAAGGTTTTTGAATTGTGAAGATGATTTTCAATAGTATCTCATAGACTTGGAATCCATGGTTCATGTTTGTGAAATAAAAGAAACCTTATTTTGGAAGGACATCATTTAGATGAACATAAACACTCTCCCTATGGGATTGGTGAGTTTAGAGGCATATTTTAATGGATTAGACATAATTAAAACTAGAGAATCATTTATCTCAAAATATGTAACTGAGTGTAAATTTGGTTTTCAAGAGTATCCAAGGAAGGTTTGGTTGGGTACTCACCTAAGTGAAATAAAGAAACAAGCCATCATGTAGCTATTAAATAAGTAGAAATATTGATTGCACTAGTCCTATTAAAAGTTGAAATAATATAGGAAACATTTATTTCAGCATGTTATATCATTGTCACTTGAGAGTAAGCCTTTTCAGGTAGAAACATAGACATATTAACATCATCTTGGCCATCAAGATCTGAGATGAGTTAAAGATGCTAAGGGATGGTGGAATTAATTAGCCAATCAAGTTTTCATCATGGGTGGAAAACATAGTCCCTATAATAAATAAGAATGGCAAAATCTTCTTGTTTGTGTATTTTTTAAATTTGAATAAAGCTTATTTGAAGGATAATTACCCCTTGCCTAATATTGATAACTTGATCCAAAGTGTTACTATATTAGAGATGGTGTCCACATTAGATGGTTTCTCTGGATATAACTAGGTTGTGGTGAAGGAACTTGAGAGACCCAATATTAAAATTATAATACCTTGGGGAATGTATGTTTATATGAGGATGCCTTTTGGATTCATGAATATCAATGCAATGCTTCAAGGAGCTATAGATGTTGCATTTACAGGGGTAATTAACAAGTTTATAGTTATGTATTAGGATGGAAATACCGTGTACTACAATAATGTAAAAGAAAATTTGGAACATATAGATAAAGTGTTCACCAAATGCAAGGAATTCAATATTTCACTGAATCCTAAGAAGTGCCACTATGGATTACAAAAATCCAAGTGGCTGGGACATATAGTGTTTAAGGATGGTGTTATGATTGACCTTAAATGAGTAAATAAGTGCTTATCCTATAGTACAAGAAAGTAATTTAGTCATTCTTTAGAAAAATCAACTCAATAAGGATGCTTATGTCTAACTTGGTAGAGATAACTCGACATATTATTTACATACTAAAGAAGGAACAAACCATTAAGTGGGAGGAAAAGGTCATGTAATAATTTTATGACATCAAAGGATATTTGAAGTCTACCCCTTTCTTGGCCAACCCAAATTACACTAAGGCATTCCAAATATTCTATTTTGCATCAGATAATACCTTTTCTATTGTCTTGTTGCAAAAAAGTGATGATGATCACAAAAAACCCATAGCTTTGTTTCATAAATTTATGCAAGGTTATGAACCAAATTATAACACCATGGGAGAAAAGATTTCATTCTTTTAAAGGCTATTAAGATATTCAGATCTTATATTCTAAGTTTGAAGATTATTAAATATATCTCGCATATGATGGTCAAGGAAATTTGGATGCATATTAAAGCATCCAAAAAGAGATTTAGGTGGCTAAACAAGTTTCAAGTGTACGACATGGATATTCAAACAACCAATCTAGTGAGAGGGATGGGTATACCCAATTTCATGAATGAGGAAAATTTGCATGTTATTGAGGTAAACACTATTATTTTGAATGTTAATGATAACTTGAGTAAAATTATCATATCTTCATGGTATAAAGACATTGTTTAATACATACAAAATATGAATTTTCCCTTGATTTGGATAAGAACCAAAGAATGGCTCTTAATATTGTATCCTAGAACTATCTATTAACTGAAAGTGGACTAACGTGAAATAATTTAAACATGGTTCTCCTAAGATGCCTAGTAGAAGAACAAACTACTGATTTAATTAATGACTTTCATAGTGGAGTATGTGGTGGTCACTTTTTACTGAAAGTCACAACTCATAAAATTTTTAAATATGCTTAATTGTGGCCATCACTATTCAAGCATATTGGTAAGAAGGTTATAAAATGTGATATATGTCAACACTTTTTGAGAAGGTTGAAATATTATGGTTCTCTTCCCTTGTAACCTATGATTATTGGAGGTCCATTTAGACAATGGGGAAGGGATTTCATTGGGGAAAACACTAATTCATCAAGTGATAGACATAGGTGGATATTGGTTTCAACTGACTACTTGAAAAAATTGGTTGAAGTGGTCCATATAAATAAGGCTACACACTAGGTGATATGGTATTTTTGATGAATCAGATTATTTGTAGACTTGGTGTGCCTATCAAGGTAATTTCTTATAATTCCATGAGTTTCAAATCAAAACCTTTGGTGGCATTGTGTAAAGAATATGGGATTACATTGACTTATGGTTCCAATTAAAACCCTTAGGGGAATGGGTAAGAAAAATCTATTAAAAAGAACTTGCTCAAAATCATTAGGTGAACATTGGATTCAGATAAGAAGAGGTGGGGTGAAGAGTTGAAGTTTGGATTATGGGATGATATGATCATGCATAAAATAGCTACATGGAAAATCTCTTTTGAGCTTATTAATGGATCTCATGTTGTTTTGCCTATGAATTTATATTTTCAAACCTATTAGTTTATGAAACATCTAGAGGAAGATGAATAAATCAATCACTATGAAATTAGAATGAAAAAAATTATTAAGCTTGAGGAAACTAGAAGACAAGATCATGAGAGACAACTCAAGTTCAAAGAAAGACTCAAGATAATATTTGATAGAAAGGTTACTTAGATAAATTCTTAGGTAGGTGATCTAGTTTTACTTTGGGACAATAAGAATGAGGAGAAAGGAAATCATGGGAAATTTTATGCCTTTTCAATGGGACCTTATTCCATTGAATGATATATTGGGAAGACACTTTCTTCTTAAGAGACTTCGATGGTGAGATACTTGAACTTCTAGTCAATGACAAATAAATGAAACATTTCCTTGACTAAATCCATGATTATGTATAATAATGTATAATGTATAGTTTTGTTTCCCCTCTATTTTGGGGCTTGTTTTTACAGTTCATTTTGGTATTTTTTTGTCACGTGATCAGTTTTAAGTCATCTTGATCTATTTTTGTCAGTCTACTCTTGCTTAATTGATTTTCCATGGGTGTTTGTTGTGAAATTACTAAAGTGTTAACTATATGGCCTAATGGATTGGCACTTAATATTTTTTTGGTGTTATTTTTGAACTTGTGAGTGGTGTACATCATCTGGTGAGAGCCATTATTAGTGAAAAAATTTACACTAAAGAATTTGTGCCCTATTTTTGAGATATTATTATCTGATTTATCTAACTGTTACCCTAATTCACAAGCATGTTTACTCAAGTTAACCCAAAATCCAATCTCATGTTCATATTATGTAAACCCTATGAGATATCCATTTAATCTAACATTTTATGTATTTTTATTTTAATGATACTATAGGGTGAATGATTAAAATATCTCCATAAAATTTTTAGGGTTAACAGCAAGTTTTGAAAGTTACAATGTGTATATAAAGTTCCTAGTAGATATATTAGTGGAAAAAAAAAAACATGTAGAGACCATCTCCTAAAATGAAAGTTTTAATTTGAAAATTGACCTATCAAGCCCATAATAAATGGTAGTGAAGGAGCATGTGTAGAGGATGACATTTTGAATTACAAATTATGAATTTGAGACTGATGCCATAGGTTTTCAAGATTCACGTGGGGTGTTTTAAAATTGAAACATAAGCCATGACATTAGTGATACCCATGTGGAGAGTCAAATAATTAAAATAAAATTTTAAAATTATTAGTGGAAAGGCATGGGAGCTCTATGGAGTTTTCAAAATTCATTGCAAGTTTGACCAAATTGAAAATGGAGCAAGAAAATCTATGGGGATATAATTTAGAGAATCAAATTCAATTTGAAATTTCCAACTTGTCATCCTACATTGAAATCTGAGTTGAATTTCCCATGCCAAAAGCATGTCTCAAATATAGAAGTTAGAATTCCTATTTCAACTCCACAAACGCATAGCATGTGCTTGGCATAAGATGGAGTCAAATAATGAATTTAAAAAGACATAGAGGTATCCCACATGGTGGCACAAGTAGGAGTAATTCTAAGGACATGTCACAAAACTAAGTTTAAAATCATTATAAATACAAAGGATGTCAATGTGGATGTATTTTTTGGTTAATGTGGACAAGAGGGAGACACTTAGCCCCATGCCTATGTGGAAAACATGGTGGAACTTTCTAAACAACATGCAATGTTTTAATATTTCAAATTTCAAGTGGGGAATGAAAGTCTATGGTAGAGGTTTAGAAATAAAGTGAAACTTTGAAATTTTTCTAAATTGCAATGTGCATGTAATTTTCTGAATCTTGACAAGAACTTCAATGGAAAAATAGTATTCAATTTTCAAATCATAGATTTTAATTGATATTACCAACACCACAAATTCCAAAAAAAAAATTCAACTCTCCAAAATGTAATTCCATGTATCCTTTATAGATTTAGGTGGTGATTTAAGGGAGGATAAAGATGTCAAAAGTATCTTAAATGCTAATGCCTTATGGTTGGAAAGAGCTATGTGGAAGGGGTTGAAAAATAAGGAAAATTGAAACAAATGCTTTTATCTATTTTAATTAAATATATACAAGATCTTGAGGAGGAAAAAGTAGTTGAGGCCTTTAGACAAGCACTTTTAGTTGAAGGGGTATTTCCTCCCAAACATGATGATTATCATATGATTCTAAGATTATTGAAAGCAAGAATGTTTGATATTGATAAAATAATACATATGTGGGCAAATATGTTGCATTGGAGAAACTAGTTTGGTGATAACACCATTGAAGAAGATCTTTATTTTAAATATGTGAAATAAGTTGTATGGTACTATCCCCATAGATATCATGGAATACACAAGGAGGGTATATTGGTTTATATTGAGAGACTCTCGAAAGTTGATCTAGATAAGTTCATTCATTTTACAACTATTGAATGATATATAAGTTCCATGTGAAAGGGTTTGTGAATGCTTTAAAAAAAAAATCTTGATTGTTCTATAGTAGATAAAAGGCACATAAAATCAATGACAAAAATATTGGATGTGGATAGTGTGGGTTATAAAAACCTCAGCAAGAATACATGAGATTTTATAACTGAAATACAAAAAATTGATTCAGACAACTATCCTAAAACCTTTCATCATATATTAATCATAAATGCCATCCTTGGTTTCAAATATGTTTGGTCTAGTTTTAATAATTTTATTGATCCAAAGACAAATTATAAGATACATGTCCTAGGAACTAAATACCATAGAAAACTTTTAGAGGCTATTGATTCAATCCAACTACTTGATTAGGGGTACATATACCTATGACAATGAATGTGTATGCCTTAGTTCTAATAAAGGTCCTTGGAAGGATCCAACAATAAAAACGTTGGTTATAAATGAGGAGGAAACATTTAAAAAGAAAATAAATTATGACCTTAATAGATGATGAAGGAAAAATGATATCTCCTGGTAGATGACACATTATGAAGGGATAAGGGCTAAGATGTTTCACTTTGAGTTACCATTGACTGGTACTGAAGATGATGTTCCTACATATTATCCTAGGTTTTCTTATTTTATTGACCCAAGAATGGTCAGTCCTAAAAATTACTAAGAGTGAATGAGAAATGCAATGTGTAAAATGCACTTCATAAAAATATAAATTTTAATATGTGGTCCAACCTCCCAATACCATTGATCAACTAAACATAAGAAAATTCAAATCAAATGGAGGTCCATGGGAGACTTCAAAGTGAATTCAATTTTCCATTTTTTCAAATGTTCAAATTACAAATTGCACTCAGATCTCCTGAATGCACTAGTTAACATGAAGTAAACACGAGGTCCCAGTTCAAAGTAGAACATTCAAAGCAAAATGCAAGTTGAAAAATTATAAATTTAAAATTTCACATGAAGTTCCCAAGTCCATGGGGAAAATTTTGAAGGGAAATGCAACTCCAAATTTTAAGTTAAGAAATTTCAAATTGTAAATGTGTCTCTAACTTTGATTTCCTCCAACTTGAAAAGTAGTAGATGAGCTTCAAATTCCTACCATACAAAAGAATTTAAGAATTCCAAATGGGGCCAAAACTTCCCCTTGAGGATAAAAAGTGTAAAATAATACACTTAAGCATTAAAATGTTTTGGAGGAAACCCTAAAAATCTAAAAGGGAAAAAATCAACGAGTGGAAAAGCACATTGAAGTAAAAATAAAAAAGGGTATGAATGAACTAAGTCTTGCCATTTTTAATACTTTGATTTTATCAAATACCACAATGGAAGGAATGCTTTAGGGTTTTTGAGGCAAAGGTGGGCCATCCAAACATATTTCTCAAATGGCTATGGATCCTACACAGCTGGAGTATTTCAATGAAATATTCATAAGGAAATGGGCATTCTTTGGCATGCACAAGATGAAGGGAAACTTTCAAAAAGATTCTATCTTCAAAATGAGTGTTCAAATGCATGGACAAGTTGTTACATATGAAAAAAAATTGGTTTTGTTCCTAGAGGGATTTTTTCCCTCACACATAGATTTGATGGATTTCTAGCTAAGGAAATCAAGGGTTTGTTTTAAATCTCATCATTACACGGATAGGAAATTATTTTAGTGATTCCCATCTTCAAGATATAGAATCCTAGAAAAATTATAAGAGTTGATTTCAAGCTTGCAATATTTTAAATTAAAAATTGGCGAGAAATTTATTTAAGAAGAAGGTTTATCCTATTTTAAAATGTTGTTTATGGTTTTTTTTTTAATTTTTAGGTCTAGGCTCTTTCAAATTTTAGGATCCTTGTTGTGTGCATCTTATCTCTCTTGCTAAGGTTTTTTTATTTTTAAAACCATTACCAAGCGCTGAGAGCATTGTATATCACTCCCATGTTAAAAATCAAACTCACCATGCTTATCCCCATGTCAACATTTTGAAACACTGATGTATGTAATATTTATTTTCAAGTTAATAAAAAATTGCTGTGATTTTTAATATTTCCTATTAATTAAGTGAAATAATATGTTTTACATGTTTTGTTAATTGGATAGATGGTTTAATTTTTAGTAATGGTTATCATTTTGGGATTAGATCTAGGTTATAAACCATTTTTTGAATTGTGATTTGGAAATGTGTTGTTGATAGCCTCTTAAGGGCACCCTAGGTTTATTTATACTATAAGAGAAAGCATTTGAACTTTTAGTTGCAATGTGTATTCTAGTGTTTCCAGAATCATTTGAATACTTACATTTTTTTGCACTAATGGATGCAACTCATTCCTGATAGTTTCTATAGCTTGTATTTTAGTCTTTTTCATCTTTTAAAATAAATGATGTCATGCCTATTGAAGTATATCCTATTGTTTGAAAAACCAAACCACCACACCACTCTTTTATAACTACTATACTCATCTTACCCTATCCTACCATTCAAATAATACACCTTATTAAATATTTTAAGTGGAATTTACATACAAATTCATAAGTCTTACAGATATAAAATTTATATGTGTTTTTTAACTTTAAATCCTAGAATTGCAGCTTCTATTTGGCCCTCCGTTGTTTAAAATTTATTTATAAATGAAGTTTTTAATAATATTTATATCTATATTTAGTATCTTGTGTTTAGCCTAGATAATTTATCCATTCCATGTGATAACCCTTCCTGGAGGAATGTGAAAACATGATTTTATTTTGGTTTGATTTGTGTTTGTCTGTGCCAAAAATCTCCATGGAAATTGAATTTAATTATCGCTCCATTTGATCAAGTTAACCTATAGGTCCTATAAGTTTGGTTTAGGAAAATCTAGAAGTAGCAAGGAACTATCCATACCCTCTTTCAGTGCTAGTTATATTATATGTTCATTCCATCTGAATGTTAAACCCTAGCCAACTATAAAGATAAATTTGTGGATTTTTCATCTTTGTTTACCAGTTTCTCAAAGTGTGAAAAGGTGAGTGAAAGAGGTGTATAACTAGGAACCAACATAAGGTATACCCATCATCATAATTAGGTGTATAAAGGTCAATGTCATAGGTAGGGATGAACTTATCATCTGATGTTGGGTGATGAATGGAGTGTTGAGTCTTAGTTAAGATGGTGGGTATATCATTATTAAGTGGTTGACAAGAAAGTAGCTTCAAAGAAGGGGAAAACTAAGAAATGAGATGAGGTGAGAGATTAGCGGTTTTGATCTTGAGATTGATCTTGTTAGGCTCATTTTCATTTTCATATAAGAGTTTTGGTGGTATTTTCTTCATGAGTTTAGGGTGACCATTGTCACCTCCTATAGAGATGGCAAGAAAGTTAAACCATGGAGATTCATGAAATGGAATGATCAATAAGGGTTGAAGGTTTAGAATCTTAAATACACCATGGTATTGAAATTATTCAAAATTACAAGAGCTAATGTCACCTTGAATCCTATATATTACATAATTGCGAGGAAATTTTACACATTGAAAAGTAGAAGAGGCAATTTTTCTTATGCAATGAGTCCATAACCTGCTAATAAAAATTTTATAGGATAGAGGAGATTTTAATACCATCACCTTCAATTGAAAAATGATAAGTGGTATGGTGAAAGGAATCCACACACAACCTAAAGGAGGAATTTGGCTTCTATCATAGCCTTGGCAATGTTATGTATGGACTTAATATTACATTAAAAATATCGAAGGGTTTTAATAAAATCAAGAGAGGAAATGAATGTGCATGAACCCTCATCAATAAAGGCATGATTGACTTTGATATCAAAACATTAGATACTAATTAAAATCATAGAATCATCTACATGAAGAAGAATGCGTTGGGGATCATAGAAGAAATGGGTGATTTGATGGAAAAAGAAGTGTCCATTATTTCATCAATATGTATGGACATATCTTTGAACTATTGTAAAATGTATTATTCTTATCTAGATAAGGTGGATTCACATATCACCAGGGGAAGATGATGGATTTTCATTTCAAATAAGATATTTATAAGATGATTATGATGATGCATAGAGATCATCATAATTTTGAGAAATGAGATCTAAGATAGGAGATTAATAAGTATTGTCATAGGATCCCACTCATCATATCCCATAAGAGGATAATTGGAAAGAGGTACATAGTGTTTAATGAGGTACTTAGATGGGGCATCCAAGGTTCATTTGAATTTATGTTGATAATATGCTTGAGGTTGAATTAGAGGACATGTTTTTTGAGTGTTTTTCAAAGATTGGGTAGTTGATACAGGTTTGGTTTGAGATGAATTGGAAGAAGTGTTAATATAAGTTTGATTATCATTGGTGATGGGTAAATATGTTAGAGAAGTGGTATAAATTGTATGATAAGTGTTATCTAATGGAGGTGTTGGATTTTGTTCATCAAAAGATATAAGGTCTTCTTAACGCATCTCTGTTAAGTGAATTGGAGAAGAGTTTTGGATAACATAAAAAGTGTGACATGATTGAGGAGTATGGATGGGATGAGGATAAATGAATCCAACTACCCTTATCATATTACTAAGATTATTAAGATTTAGATATATAAGACTATAAACATGATTGGTAAAAGAGTATGCTTATCTTTTTTGTCTTGGTGATTCAGAAGAGGATCATTGTAGATGGCCAAATGAGCATTAACCTTGTTCAAAGCTTTATATTTAGTTTATATTTCATGGGATTTGAAGGAAATGTCATTGTTTTGTTGATATTTAGGAATTATAGAATCATGGTCAAAATTAGGACTGAGAAGGAAATCCATATCCAAATTATGTAGTTACCTACAAGTCTCATGAGAATGACCACAAATATCATGAAACTAACAAAATTTATTGGGATCATATTAGGATTTCATGAGATGAGTGGGATCTAGTTCTCATAAAAGAGGCCTTGGTAGACACTTTTTTACTTCCATGAAATATAAGGGTTTATGGGTGTTTATGTTATTTTTTAAATGCAAATGAGGATTAGTGATGTGGTTAGGAGGTGAAACTTGTTCCAAAACCTAGTTGGGAATAACAACTTGAATAGAATGAATGGTATCATAATAATTAGTGATATCATCATTATTAACATGATGATTATTATTTTTTATTAACATGTGAGTTCCCATAAGAGGTTGGTATGGTTCAAATTGATGCATGAGGAAATATTCATGTCTGGTTAGGTTAATGGCCCCTTTCAAAGTGAGTGGATAGAGAGAGAGAGAGAGAGAGAGAGAGAGAGAGAGAGAGAGAGAGAGAGAGAGAGAGAGAGAGAGAGAGAGAGAGAGAGAGTCTAGACCTAGTATTATAACATGGGATATGGAACATTGGTAAATAGATGAAAGAGGGTATCATCTTCCATGTTGTGTCAAAATATTGTAGACATGGTCTTTCATCATTTGATAGAAGCTTATGTAGTTTCTATCTCAAGGTACATACATTTAAAAAAAGTGGCAAAAGTATTTTTAAGGAGATCACTAGTTTGAAACTCTTAGACTAGGGTTTTGACTAAATATTCCAAACAAGTGATGGAATGCGATTTGAGTATGTTATACAAATTTAAATCATCTCTAGATATATTTTTTGTTAATATCTTGGTAGTGGTAAAAGTATTTAATTTGATAAAATATTTGTATAGATTTCAAATAAAGTTTAAGTGGAGAGTAAGATCAGTTGACCCATTATAATGAATAGTAGGAGTGATACCTCCTATATGAATGTTAACAATTTGAGGTGTAAGAGTCTCATTTTGAAGGTGCTTGATTATTTTGTTAACAAGAGGTGCTGGGGGAACATTTGGCTATTCATTCCCCATAGAACTTGTTGAGGGTGATTTTCAAGATGGATAAATGATTTTGCATTTTCTTAAATTGTTTGGAATTATTAAATTGTAAATAATTCATTTGATTAAGAGTTTTTAATAGAATTTTATGGTTTTGAGTGGTGTTATTTTCATTATGTGAAGCATTGGAATTAGTGTTAGTGGTTTGGGTATGAAGATGGGTGGTATTAGTGGTTGGAGAGGAATTGTTGTAAGTGAGGAACTAATAGCATGATTTAATTGTGTGCTAAAAGATGTAATAGTAGAGAGATGAGAAGAAGTAGCACTAGAGGCATGATTACCATGGGTAGAAAATGATTTACTCGTGAAACAATTAAAAAAAGAGTAGGTCTTAGAAAAGGCCCACTAGATGTATAAACCATCATGTTAGTAGAGATCATAGGCATGGAGGTGGAGGAAATAAAAGAGGAAGATGTCATAGTATGAGAAGGGATCAAGAGGGAAGGAAGATGTTGAGAAGAAAAGAAGCTAGTGTCCCTAGATCTGTGTGAGAATATAGGAGAAAGGGACTGGGGCTCCTCAGTTTGACCATTTATCATGAGGTGGTAAATAGTAGAATGATATTTTTCTTGATGTTGAGGAAACTCATTGACGAAAAAGAGAATTTTAAGAGTGTACTCTAATTAAGGTTGATCTTCTAAGGAAAACATAGGATTGCCAACTAAAAAGGAATGAGGAGGGGTCCCATAGTTTGTAGTGTGAGTGTATGCATGCACATTACTTTCATCTAGGGTAGGATCCACAAGATGATTATGGGAGAACATATTGGAGTTGGTAAAGTTCATCATATCTATTGAATTCAACTCATTTATATCTTCAAACATGAATTTCATGATGAGGCATTAAAATTAAGGGAGATAAATCTGATGCAAAGGAAAAGAAGAAAAAAGAATATAAAGTTGACTAGTCAACAATGTTATATAATCCAAGAGGAAAATAATGGTATAAATTCATATAGGTTATCTATGTACTATAGAAAGGGTATGAAACTAGGTTGATAAGGATATAGGGTTGACTAGGTTAACTTAGTAATGTAATCCATGAGGTAGATAGGGGCACAATGTCATACAGGTCAAATTTATAATAGATGTAGGGAGATAAAATATGATAAATGGATACACAGTCATACAAGTTTACTATATATTGATGATAGGGAAAACATAGTCTGTAAGAGACTATACTGAACATAATGATAGTGTGCTAAAATAGAGATTTATTTTGAAATATAAGTGAATCAAGAAGTGTAATAAAACACATAAATAATTTGATTAATGTGAGTCATCCAATTAGGAAACATAACACAAAATCTTACACCAATGCTAGCCGATGAAAGTTTTTTCAATACAACACACAATGATAAGAAAATAAGAAGTCAACTAGAAAATTAATTACTAACTAGGTGGTCATCCTGATTATTATTAGATTATTATAATGTGTTTTTTTAAGTGTGATAGGTAAGTTGGATGAAAATAGGTAACTAAAGAGAAATCTATGGATGGTTTTAGGACGTTTGGGCTGACAAGAATCTATGTTGGCAATGGTACTATCTTGGTATTGGGGCCTACCCCCTCACTTCACAATCAGGCAATGATAAGAGTGTCAGGGGATTTGCTAATATATACCACTAAACCACATATTTGTAATTGAAGTAGATAGGTCTTGTGAAGAAAAGTGTTAAATCTATTTTAAATATTGTGTGATTTGGTAGTGTGTGATAATGATAAAAATAGTGTAACTAAATATTAATTTGAAAAACTAGATATTTAGACTATGTGAGTTAATATAAGCATGTAAACAATTGAAAATGAATGTGTGAATTTAATTAATAGTAATAGTTATTAAATCCCAAATTTAGAATATAATAGATTTAGTTTAGATGACATTGTATACAAATAGTATAGAACATAATCAACTTGGTTACTACTATTTTGTGCAAGTAAAACTCATTAAAAATAGAGTCAAATAGGTTGACACAATATTTTAGATATAGGAGAGGCTATAAAATTAAGTCAAACTAGTCAACATATTTTATAGTAGCATTGTGGCTTTGAAGACTACTATCCTATGAAAAATAGGAACTAAAATGAAGCACTGATATGACTAAGAGAAAAAGAGAGGAACCTTGGTGGCTTGGAAGATGATTAGAATTGCAAATTTTATTTTGAAGTGCCTTGAATGTTGATTTCAAATTTTTCAAACTAAGTAAATTGGTTCAACCTAATTATAAAAAACCCTATGTGCTAAACAAGAATAAGATGACTAGGCTGACCTATTTAACATAGTTTGTCAATATATATGCTAACTGAGACACTAGGTCAACCTATTCAACCTAGTTTGTTGATTTGTATGCTGGTAGAGAGACTAAATTGACCTAGTTTGTTGATCTAGATGTTGGTAAAGAGAATACGATGACATATTTACCCTGCTTGACCTTGTATCCTTATCTAGGATTGAAGAATAGTAGTGTGTAAAAATGTTTCATCTAGTAACTTGTATATGATAAAGACCATTAGAGAAAGAAAAGAGTTATTTTGATGTGAATATGTGTTAAATTGATGTGCATAAAGTTAGAAGTACACCAAATTATTTTATATAGTATCACAAATATAGAAAATAATAAGATGATGGAAATGAAAGTGTAAAATAAAACCTGCAAGGGTTAGATTCATGTCAGCTAGACCAGAATGTATGTAATGGGAAATATAATAGATCTATAAATCGATCAGAGCTTGGAAGAGATAAATGCTACTTATACTTATGATTTGGAATATATTAGATAATCAAGGTCATGACCAAGATCGATCTACTAAACATAATCAAGGGATTTCTTAACACAATAATATCACTAGGGAGGATTCCAAATCCTCTAGTCAAGCAAAACTAATTAATAACCCTAACTAGGTCTAATGTTTTCAAATTCAGTAAATAAATTACAAGTGAAAGTCTATTTTAATTTTCACCAAATCTTTTGGCACAAATTAGGATTAATAAACATGAAAATAAAACATGCATGGAAGACATATAATTACGTGAATGTATATATAATCCTAAAGCATTGATAATAGGTGAAAATGCATATCTATTTAATCATAAAAAGGAGGAACAAAGTTAGGAATACTTACCTTTGAAGACAAATTTGTTGATCCTCAATCTCTCTCTCTTGACTAAGGTTCTTCATAAGAGGTTTTTGTGATATGTATGGATGACAATCATAAATCATATTTAGGATACACAACCTATCAATGGATGCAAAAGAATTATCCACAGGAAAATATTTGTATCTCAATATAAAGTATAAAAACCTAAGCTTGATCCTCAAGTATAATCATTGATAAGTAGATGAGCAATATCTATTACTTCTTCTTCTCTTCTTTTAGATATGGAAAAATGAATGTGTTTATATAGGCAAATAAAACTCTAAACCCTTCTAAAAGTTTAGGCCAATAAGGTCAAACTGATTGAACTAGTATCGTAATTGACAAAAATAAATTAGGTCATGGACTAACTTGGACATGGGCCTACTTAGATCCTAATAAGTTTTGTAAATAATAATACAAGGTTGATGTGGTTGAATATGTAATTTAAACTATCAAAAAGGGGTTTTAAGCTAGGAAATGGCTAATGAAGTTGGTAAAAGACTTGAGGAGGGTGAAAAATAAAATTCAAAGCTTAGGGGAATGGTTTTAGGAGATAATTGTGTAAATAGTAAGTGGTAAAAAGTGACAACAATCTTTTGAAACACCATTAGTCTATCTACCCCTTTCTTGGTGCACCAATTAGGATGTGTAATCATATAGACTAAGACTCAATGGGGTCTTGTAAGATAAAGAGCATTATTAATTGATAAAGTTTGAAAATATTATGTGTATATAGAAACTAATTTCCTTTAATATAACAATATTACAATTAACTTTGATTCATTATTTCTCAATTTCATGTGAAGTCTTTGTCTACTTGACTTTTGTAGATTGAACTTCCTCTTTATGGCTTGTATCAGCTTTTAAAATTCCTAATTGGATAAGATCATTGGTTGCAGCATGAATGTTTTCAATATCTACCTTTTCATCCTTTGTTACATCTCCTACACAAACCAATGAGGGATCCACATCAGCTTTCTGATTGGAAAAAATTATGGATCCAATCCATGTTCCTTGATGATTTTATTTAGTGTCTTATTTTATTTATTCAACAAAACATGTTTTTCTTTCAATGAAATAGTTGTATTTAAATTTTTCTATGTTGTTTAGAATTACACTTTGAGTACTTTCACTTGATTCTTCACATGATCATATTTTGACTATAATAAATAATGACTATTAATTAGATAAAAACTTACAAGAATTAAGTACATATGAAAAAAACTTGGAATGAATATAACTTGCTACAACTTTCCCCTTTTCTACATTACCAATATCCATAAGGCTTTTATCTTTTGCCTTTTTGTTATATTATGATTATGCTTATGCATTCAAATTAACTATTTTGTTCAGCATTATACCTAAAAATTTATCATTATGAGCATTATTGATAGTCACTACTTTAGAAACAACTTGATTGAACAAAACATCAATTTTATCTAGTTGATTTTCAGCCAATTTGTATAATAGGTTATGTTGGGAGTGATTTTGAAACTAGGCATTTACCTCCCATATTAAAACATTACCTCTTAAATCCCATATCCTCAAACACTCAACTTTACCAGGAACAATTCTTTTACATAGGAGGTTGTACAATCTACCAATAAATTATCTAATGGAAAATTGGTAAGTTCATCATTAATCTTAGGAATCTCACGATCGAGTTGGTGAAGGGGCAAGCTAGACCATAAAGAGTCAGATGCTGGCAATTGTTTTGAGTTAGCCTCTATCCCCTTGAACTATGATATTTGAATAACATCATGGGTGTTGAAAAAATACATTGATCTACACTCTCCATCTCAAAAAATTCATCATGAATATCTATATGTTTTAAAATAGTGATCCTTGAGTTACACATACCACTAAGGTAAAGATTTGGAAACTCAAATTTTGTGAAATGGATAGTGCCACTGATTAACATTTGATGTGACAAATGTCATACCCTGATAATAATTTTGTGGGATGGAAGTACTAGTAGAAAAGGTTGCCTTCAAGAAGAGGTCTCTACAAGCTCAAAAATAAGATCAGATAACTAGTAAAAGAGAATAAAATTAATATTTCCAAATTATATTATAAAAAATATAATTATGGGTGCATACCTAGTTGTTGAGGATGCCCTAAAGATATGTTTTGTAACTCAATATTTGGAGGTGGAATTTGAGAAGAATTATAGGAATAGTTAAATGACATTGTAATAACAACATCAATCTTATCAAACACAATATCTACAATGAATAATGAAATTATAGCTAATAGAAATAATAAAATTATATTACCATCAACATGAGATGAGATACAAGTTCATGTAGGTTCAAATAGATTAGGTAGAGGGACTAGAGACATAATCTAACAATGCCTTCTTTAATGTCAAGTCAATGAAAGAGGAGATGATTCAACATCCATATCTAAATCTATGGAAGTGACGAGGGGTTGTCAACATCTTATCACAACTTTTTTTATTGAAAGAAGTGGTAAAATTATTTTCTTTGATGACAAAATTACTTCTATCAAATAGTGAACATTAAATAATTTTTCAATAATAAAACATAGAATATAAAATAATGGACATAATTAACTCATGTTTTGAAACCAAAACAGAGGTGAGTTATATTTTTTTATTAAATAGAATTAGGAATATTTGTGCTCTCCATTTGTAATTTATGAAATGCCTCATTATGCAAGGCAATTATATAATTGATACATGTAAAATCATAATTATCAATGGTAAAAGCAAAATATAAATTATTGATAAATTTATTATATAGATATGTACACCAATGAAATTTTATGCTACTCAAATTAAGTAGGATGTACACCATAGCCCAAATCAGTATGCCCACTACTATTCCATTCAATATAATTATTACTAGAAAGAACTCTATCATCCCCATAAGAAAAGGATTGGTAACATATTTTACAGGGAGGCTCCTACTGGATTTTCTCTTCCCTTCATAGTAAAATGTCAATTGATGATCATAAATGGTTCACTATTAGTAATTTTTAATAAAAATATAAATTTCAAAATAATATTTAAATGAGAAAGCCAATTCAATAAACTAATATTAAAACTTAATCAATAGGTCAAAGTGAGACTCCATATACTTCTTGTTTGGGTCCATTAGAGATGCATGGGAGGTCACATCGTTATCATTTATGTCTATGAAGTGGACCCTATTAAGAAATGAATGTATTTTGGGATGACACCAAATAACAAAACTGATGAATTTACCTTCACTGTGAGCATGCACTCATCATGGTCATGTTTCCTAAGTAAAGAAGTGAGTAAAGTGGTACCCATGTCATACTCAAGCATCTTGAAAACCCCTCCAAACCATACTTTTTGACCTAGAGTCCATGTGCGCATATGTATATTTAATAAGTTACAATATCTATGGGAACATGAGGATTTTGTATAGTATTTTAGACATGAATGAGCTTGGCACAATGATTGTGGCATAGGTGGTGTCTGATTGATGTCTAGGAGGTGATATGATTTGTTTTGAATTAGGGCGATAGGAGGTCAGAGTGAAAAATTCAAGGTTTAGGTGTGTAAAAATGTGTCTAGCTATATTTACATACAATTGGAATTAATAAAATAATAGGTTAAGTAATGTTTGGTATAAGTCTACAATTAGACTCCAAGTTAAATTAGCCTTATGCCAATAGGTATGCTTTGGTCCAGTATATACAAAGTAAAATGGGAAAGCTTGGTCTCCACATAGGCCCCCTAAATAGTGTTGAAGTGAAAGCTCCACATTTTCACAGATGAGTGCAACCCCTTGCGATTGTTGAGATTTTCAACCATGAGCAAATGTGGGGTGAGCCAATTATATCCAAGTCGAGGAGTGTAATTGTGAAAGGGGGTTTTAACATACCATTTTTAGTCTATCCACCATGGTCTCATAGATTTGACTAAGATTTTATAGATCATGGAAGTGGGGAAAACATTGAGGATTTCTTGGTAAGATTCCTGGTCTGCATTGGCCAACCAAAATTTAAATTTCACATCTTCTCAAGGTAGCGAAGTGTGAGAGTGTCTACAGAAGATATCCTGGATAGAGTGGATTCCTCTATGAAATAGCTTGAGGGCATTTATCTAGGGAACCTTTGCCAATGGAATACCATTTTTATAAAATATGGTGGACCACCAAAGATAGTGGCAATTAGTAGAGAGCCCATTTCAAAAACTAGAGCCATTCTAGAGGAGCCATGGCTTGATATTTTCCCAAGCATTCTAGATGATTTTGGGCATGAAGGTTTGAATGATCGAAACAAGAGATTAGATGAAGATAAATTAGGAAATCCAAATCCTTTCTAGGATTTCTTTCCCTTGGGTAAGCCTAAGGAGATACAATATTTGAATAACACCTTCCGAGATTCTAGGCCCTCAATGACCCTCACAAACCATTTGGCACATAAGGTGGATCCTAGCCTAGCTTTGTCAATAAGCCCCATCCCTCCAGCTTCATGTGGGATGAAATAATATTTTGAGGTCACCTTGTGGAAACCTTTACCTTGGGGAGAATTATCCTAAAGGAAATCTCTAAGTAATTTCTCTAATTTTTGGTAAAACTTTTTTGAAGGAACCCAGCATGATGAGTAGTACACATGGGTGGATGCAAGAATCTTTGACCAGATTTAAAATTTACTTGCTAACAAAATAAACTTGGTCATCTAATAATATAAATTCTTTGCAACTTTGTCAACAACATAATTCCACAACAAAGGTGGCGAATCATAGAAGGCAAAAGGGATGCCAATTTTTTTTTAAATTTCATCATGTTGGATTTATTTTTAACCAAATTTAGCTACCCATAAAGGCGGAGGGAGGTATGACTATCTATAGCAATAATTTTTTTTCCATTCGATGATAGATCTAGAGGCTAGGTAGAAGGTGTTAAGATAGTGAAGGGCATTTTCCACATTGGCTTCATCTTCAATAAGGGTAAGAAAGAAATCATCCACTAAATGACCATTAAGAAATTGCAGTCATCATGAGGGTTAGTTACATTAGGTGAGATATAAATTCCATTAATAAGACTACAAGATTGGTATTTTCTAAAAAGTTATCCAAAACCCTCAGTAGCAATCACATAAAGGATTGGTACTAATGTTCACCCTTGGCAAATGGAATGTTATAGGCCAAATTTATTAAAGTTGACTCCATTAATGGAGAGGATAACTAAGGTGTCTATAAAAAGAATATGAATAATTTTATTGAAAATAGGTCTGAATCCCATTTCATAAAGCATGGATAGGATGAAAGGCCATTGAATATGATCATAAGCTATTTTAAAGTCAATTTTGATGAACAAGGCTTGTTACTTGGATCATCTAGCCCAATCAATACCTTCCCTGATAGCAATGTTATTGTCTAAGATGTAGCGGATCCTAATGAATCTTGTCTATTATGTATGAACAATGAGAGGTAAAATATTTCACAACTAGATCACTAACACGTTGTCTTTGATTTTATAGAATACATTAATGAGGGTGATGGCTACTAGTTGCATATTAACTCTAGGTCTTTCTACTTAGGTATGAATTTGATATTTTATTTATTTATATTTTTACCCAAGGAGTGTGTGTGAAATGCTTCTTCATAAACCTTGAGAAAATCATTACCCACAACATCTCAAAGGTTTTTATATAGTTTTCAAAGAAACCCATCAATGCCAAGGGCTTTATCATTAGCCATATGTGTCACTGCTTCATGTAAATCATCTACAATGAGTAGCTTATCAAAAATAACCTATTTTAGTGGGAATGAGTTTGTAAGGGACAATTTTAAAGATATTTTTGAATGGCAGTTTCATGTTCAACCAAGGAGAATTTACCTTAGAACACTTAATGATAATGGTGTATAAAGGCTTGCACTATCTATGGCATTTCTAAGAGTCTTTTATCATCCTCATTAATAACTTGAATTTAATATTTTGAGTTTTTGGCTTGTAATATTTGAAAGAATTCTTTAAAATCTTTATCCCCAATCTTCAACCAATGAAGCTTAGCTTTGACTTGGGCTGTACAAGCATTCTCTTTTTTTACAAATTGGATGTGGTACCACAAGGAAGAAAGTTTCACTTGCAGGATCTCATTAAAGGGATATTTTTTTAGAGCTAGAATTGTATGGCCCAACTTTGAGAATGTAGCAGAGTAGGAGTGCCTATAAATTTTTGAAATCTAGTGGACATAGATTTAAAGGAAATAGATGGTCCTTTAGATTGTGTCATCCTACTAGAGAATCTAACTAGATTCTTAGGAAGGACATACGTCTAGATTCTATATTCTCCTAATGTGCGCCACCATGGGCCCATGCTTGAGTAGAAAGTTGTTGAGATTTTTTTTTTTTTGTGGACCTTGGGATTCATGAACTATGAAGTCACATGAAATTGAATGAAAAATTAGTCATAAAGCCAAAAATTTGACATTTCCTACATCAAAGGGAAGAAACCATTATCAAAAGAGAAGTATAGCTGGGAAGACATCATTGCCATATCAAGCCACTTGAAAATTCAAAATGGGATTCCTTGAAGTTACTCCAGGTCTACCAAACTCCATTTGCAGGTTAGTGTGAAGTATTCGGGTCACAAAGACCACAATTAATGCACATGTAGAACCATGACTCCCTTTTTCTAGCTATCCACCTCATGGGCAAGTGGACCATTTTGTCCTCGAGAACTACCACTACATTAAAGTCACCACATAATACCCAATAAATGTGTATGCTCCTTTTAACATTGAAATCCATTATTTTGGATTTATTAATATTTACACCTTGAATTACATGTTAGAGCATATGAATTTATGGTGGTATTATGTAATTCAAGGTGTAAATATTAATAAATCCAAAATAATGGATTTCAATGTTAAAAGGAGCCAATACTAACTAGTTGATGGGGTCCACACAAGATTGCACTAAGTGTGGCTGTCATCTTGGAGAAATGAATATGATCACCCCTCCATGTCTCGTGACATGATGACTATGAAAAATGATACTATCATGCTACATGGAATTACTGATAGTAATCAATAAAAAAACCACCTTGACTTCTTATAAGTAGAGAATGTCTATCTCAGGAAAAATACTTTTGAAATCATGCATGACAAATTTGTATTTTGGGTTTGTGAGACCCAAACATTCCATGAAAAATAAATTAATATATGATAGTAGGCAAGGGATATGTCCTCAAAATCAAGCCCTTCTAGGGCATCATACTGGTTTTGCAAAAAATGCCCAATATTGGCACTCAAGAATTCATATTCATTCCTCTAGTCAGGGTCAGCCAACAACTCTCCTTCCTTCACCTCGTCATTCCTCTTAGGAGGGCTACAAGAGTGTTTGAGTAGATCCCACCAAAATATAAGTGGATGAGTGACAACTTGTGATTGTCAAAATTTGGCAGAGCTAGGCATAGGGGCATTGAGACCTTGAGATAAAATGCTTGTAGTCAAAGGGGTGTTAAACACCTTGGGGATTTTAACCAATTTTGGAGATTGAACCGATGTCAACTCCTTTTGAACAAGAGCCTACTCTTGTAGGCCAATGGTCAAGGATGGCTTCACACCTTTGGGAGTAATAACTATGTTAGATATTTTGGGACGTGAATTCCTCTTCCCTATCATTATCCATCTGTCTTCAGTTTCTTTTTTGCTATCCTCAAGAGAGGACATGGGTGGTGAGGACAAGTGGTTGGCTAAATTATTATGAGATAAATAAAGGGGACAATCCTATATCTTTTGGTTTGTGGCTTGGTAGCAAAAATAAGTATTAGGAAAGTTGATATAGAAGACTCGCTGAGAGTGTCTCACATCCTTGACTTGGATTATTTTAGACTCTTTGAGGTCTTGATATAGGTCTACTTCTACACAAAACCTATTTTTTAGTCTAGCAGAGTATAACTAATTTTGTTCATGACAAACCATATGGCCTATGGAGGTAGTTATTTAGTGAATAAAGTGCTAGTATGGGAGCAAGAGGCCTATGAATTTAACCCAAACTAGGAATTTAAGAGTAGTGTTCTTCAAAACTACAAAGTCTTGTGTCCAGAGGGAGAGGACCATGAGTGAGTTACTGACATACAAATTGGTAGACTTATGGAGGATTCCTTCGGTATGAGTTGGGTCTAAGAAGTGAAAGAGGAAAAAACACTTAGTCATGTTCTGGATGCCCTCTAACTTGATGTCATGAGATGCCCAATGAGTTTGAACCTAGGATTATAGCATAATTTTAGAGGGGATTCTCCCAACAGAATAACCTATTAAGTAAAATTGCTCTAACCATTGACATGCAAAATTAAATTTAGGAGTAGACAGTGTAACATCACGTTCCAAAACATTACCTCGTGGTATAATTTTGGAACAAAATTCCTCTAACGTTTACAGGGGGAAATTTCTTGGTGCTCTTTCTCCATAGATGAAATAATCAGTATAGAATGGGGGAAGGACATTATAAACATTCAGCTTGCCCGAATGTGAGAAACCATAAATGAAAATTAATTCCAAGTCCCACAAGCACTTAAGTTGTGGTATGAACCAAGGCTGGACAAGTAAGAAACCAAAGGCCAACTTAATCACATGCATGAAGAAAATCCTAGCAGAATGAAAATTGTACTGTTTTAAATTTATACCAATCACACAAATTTTTATTTATAATCACTACTTAATAAAATGGATGGAACTTCTCCAAATGAATGCATTCTATTATTATTCTAGAAAAATGTTGTACAAAATTTTTATTCATTTTTTTTTGTGATTCATATTTAAAAGAGGAAGGAGTATATATACATCAATTTTAACTTTGGATGTATTTTAGCCAATAAGATTTATTCTATACATACTAAGTACATTTAAATAGATTTTAACACTTTGAAGATTTTAAAACTGATTATACACAGGAGAATGAAAGGGTTCACTATGAATACATTTTAATTGATAGCTTAGTATTTAGAAAAGCCAAAGAGGACACATTCTCGTTTCACTGACTCAAATCATATCATGATTTCCAAATACAATTACATTTCAACAACCTTAGATTTTCCCACTGATGGGAAATGTAAACATCTAGTACGAGATGCAATTATAATCGATATAACATCTTGAAATTGATAATTGAATAACACACATTTTGATTTAGTTGATAGTTGACATCGCTGGCTTCATTGTCTTTTCAATGTTTTATTAGTCTTTTCAGTGTTTTATTAGTCTTTTTGGTGCTTTGGGTGGGTCACCACATTTATGATCGTGATGAATATAATGCTATGAGAATATATGGGTAAGTTTGTGGTTATTTACTTTTATGATATTTTTATATTTAGTAAGACTAAAAAAGAACACTTATAACATTTGAGAATGGTACTAGATTTGTTAAGAAAGAAGAAGTTGTATGTAAATTTAAAGAAGTGTAGATTTATAGTAAACAATTTGGTATTTTCATAATTTATAGTTTTAATAGATGGTGGGAAAATGGATGAAGAAAAAATAAAGGAAATTATTAAGTGGCCTATTTCAAGAAGCATTAGATAGGTAAGAAGTTTTCATGGTTTAGTAACTTTTGACAAAAATAATATTAAAAATTTTAGTAGTATTGTGGCACCAATAACAAATTGCATGAGAGGGAAATAATTTGCATGAAGTAGAGAAACCAAAAAAAGTTTTGAAATTTTGAAGAAGAAGATTAACAAAATACCAATTTTAGCATTGCCATATTTTAATAAAGTGCTTGAGGTTGATTGTGATGCTTCATTTTTGGGAATTGGTGTTGTGTTGAGTTTTGAAGGAATCCAATAGCATATTTCAGTGAGAAGTTGAATGAGGTAGGGAAAAAGTAGTCTACTTATGATTTTGAACTTTATCCAATAGTACAAACATTAAGACATTGGAGCCATTATGTAGTGCCTAAAGAGTTTATACTATTTACATATCATGAGGCTTTAAAGTATGTAAATACAAAGAAGAAATTGAATAGTAGGAATGCAAAGGGGGTTTTTTCTCTTGTAGGGGTATAATTTTATGTCGAAGCATAAATCAAGAAAACAAAATTAGGGAATCGATGCATTGAACACGAGAGTATCATTATTAACTACTATGGTGAGTGAAGTAGTTGGATTTGAATTTATCAAATAATTATATGATACTAATCCATATTTTTGCCAGGTAGTCAAATAGTGCAGGTATCCATTAGTAGATGGGACATAAATTATTCATGATGAGTATCTTATACATGAAGGTTATGTCTTCAAATGGAAAAAGTTATGCATTATAATTGTGTCTCTATAAGACAATATAATGAGATAATTACATAGTGGTTGTTTGGTTGGACATATTGGTAAAATGAAGATAATAGATTTGGCGGAGGAAAAGTATTTTTGGCCAAAGATGAAAAGAGATGCGAAAAGGTATGTTTCAAGGTGTATAATATGTTAGGTGGCTAAGGGGCTTGCATAAAATACTAGACTATACATGCCATTACAAATTCTAAGAGGACTATTGATAGATTTGAGTATGAACTTTTTGTTGGGATTAACAAACACACAAAGATGTAATGATTCAATTTTTGTTTTTGTAGACAAATTTTATATAATACTTCGTTTCATTTTATATAAGAAAACCAATGATGACACTAGAGTTGTAGAATTATTCTTTAAGGACTTTGTGAGATTGCATGATGTTTTGAAATCTATTATTTCAGATAGGGACACAAAATTTTTATGTTATTATGGTATGAGTTTATGGAAGAATATAAGTAGTAAGCTAAAATTTAGTAGTCCATATCACCCATAAATAGATTGACAAACAAAATTTTTGAATAAGAGTTTGGAAAATTTATTGAGATGCATAGTGGGAGAGAATCCTAAACAATGGGACTTGGATTTACCACAAGTTGAGCTTGCATATAAAAAATTAGTGAATAGAACAATAGGAAAGTCATATTTAAAAAATAATAATTGGGTAAATCCTATGGGTATTTTAGATTTGGTATAGTTACCAATTATATATTGAATTAGTGATGATGTAGAAGTATTTGTAAAGCATATGCAACAGTTTTGAGGAGTAAGGAGGTCGCAAGAAAGTAATGAGAAATATAAAGCAATATTAGATGTCATAAAATTATCAAAGTTGTTTGAATAAGGAGATTTGGTAATGGTTTACTTCAGGAAATAAATAGTTTTAAAAGGTACATACAAGAAGATGAAGTACAAGAAAATTAGGTCATGCAGAATTATGAAAAAAATTAATGACAATGCTTATGAGGTAAGTTTACCAAAAAAATTATATATATATATATATATATATATATATATATATATATATATATATATATATATATATATATATATATATATATATATATATATATATATATATATATATATATAGTATTTAATGTTTTATATTTATATGACTTCTATGGAGGGGATGATGAAGTTGACAAAGATGAAGAAGTAAATTGGTAGCAATAGGTTCCAAAGAAGAAGAATGAAAATATAATGTAGGTTTTGGAAATGAAGACAATAAGCACAAGGCAAGGGAACTATAACAATTATTTGGTCTAGTGGGAAGGACTACAACAAAAATACAACACTTTGATTATAGAATGGGAAATAAATAACATTGATAGATATAAATGGAAGTAGTATAATCAGGATAACTCATATGAGCTAAGTTGTTTTCAACCAGAGGAGAATGACGCAAAAAAAATAGGGAAATCTTTTGGAGGTCATAACTTCTAACCCATAGCTCCATTTGAGTTATTCCATCTACAAAAATAACCATATTAAAAAGTTCTATGCATTCCTAATCATCTTTATCCACTTAGAGTTTATTTTGATATTTTTCAAAGGCCATACATGATCATCTAAGTGTCCAAAATTAGTGTTTAATGATTTTTTTGAGAATTTCCTATTTTTAGAGCCAGATGTCAATCTTAGTTGAATTTTGTATCATAGCATAATTATAGTGTTTAGAGTATTTAGGTATATTTTTTAGTCTACGTGCACTTGCATGCAAAACTTACTATAAATAATGGCTTCTAACAATACATATTTTTTTAGATATTACTTTTTTTAAATTTTTGCATGTCAGCTGTAAATTTTGAGTTGAGGCTTATTTAAGCATGGTTTGGGTTTGTAATTATTTCAAACATTCAATACAAATAAATTATGATTTATTGTTTCAGATCTTGGCCTATTGATAATTTTATTATCTTGATAGCTTTTCGGGTTCATTAATAATTATCATATGAACACCTCACTATCAAACAAAGTGAAGGTGGGTGGATGACATATATTAGCATCCACCAACACAACTATCACCCAGTTGTAGGGTGTTATCATCTAAATAAAACCTTGTAAGAAGATGTAATTTAGAATGACCATATCATACAGTTCAGCAAATTCATATTATAGTCAGAAGATTTTGTCTTTTAGCTAATCCACATAATTTACATATTCTATTATACACCTTGAAAAAATCACCGCCATTATGAAACCAATCCACTTAATGACCTCCACATTTTTAAAAATACAAGCCACTAAACTTATCCCTAGATAATTTACCTAAGTTGACACAATCCATGAAGTACCATCCTACCCTACTACTATGTGGCTAATATTATAGTTGGATATTTAATAGTAATATGCTAAACACCACTTTGTATACTCAACCTATGCCTAAAAAGAATTTTGTAGACGATAAAATAGCTCAATCTCTTTATCTTGTCTAATGCACCACTAAGTGAAGAGGTATGTATGAAATATGATACTCCTTGAGGTTAAGATTATGCCATATATCTAATTCTAAGTGATAGTATACTTAATCGAGATCAAATAATAATCACGTAGACTAGAAAGTAGCTTAGCCCATTTATCTTGTTTTATACACCATTAGGTGAATATGTATGTATGGAATCTCATACTCGATTAGGATTGGACTATAATCTAGAGTTTATTCTATGTGACAGTTAAATAATTTAAATACACTATATGATATGTGTTTTAGAAATGTCTTTAGATTTATAATGCAATGATCCTTTCCAAAAATTCTAGCCAATAGATTGGTAGACTTTATTATAGTTTATATAACTAAACCCTTGGTGACTTGCATATGAGAATAAGGATCTAATTTTTATATGAATTTTTATTTACCATGATTATAAATATAGTTTTCATGTTATTAAAGGAATAAAAAAATTAAATATTGGTAATATTATCTTATGACTATTGTGGACATAATGATAAATTTATTATATTGTAAAATGTAGGTCCTGAATGGCATACTCATTTCAACTCATTTTCAAACATTAAATATTATTTTGTTTTGATTTTCATTAAAAAAAACCCCTTGTATCCACCAATTGACTGGCATAATGGGTATACATATAATGAAGGTATAAAATATTTTTCTTTTCGATACATTTTTTGATGATCATGTAAGATGTAACTAAAATGATATATAACCCTCATATATAGGGTAACATGAAAAAAGTTGAAATGAATGTCATGCTTATTTTTTACCTCTACCTTGATCATGAATAACTTCCTTTAGATACCTATTAACCTTATCTATGGTTGTCATAATAATTTTGTCATATGAAAAAGACCAAGGATGATATTTAAAGAATGTAACATTATGTCTTACCTCTACCTAGTAGCATGACTTTGATTAAAAGCAATTGATGAATTAGATGAAGCTAGTATGTTTTCCCCTAGAATAGATATTAGAGATATTGTATTTTAGTGGGATGGCTTCAAGTGAGGCATACTTTCATTTTTTTAAACAATCATATGAAATAACATCAATTGGTAATCTTAGACAATAGGTCATTTTAGTTAATAAACAAAGAGTGATGGCTAAGGGGATTGAGTAGTTTGATAGTGAAAGTTTCTAAAGTCATGAGGTATTCCAATTGAATTTTATTAGTCAGCGTGCCTAATTGTGGGCCACAACCCATATGTATTGGGATGATTGAACATATTTTAAATGAACCAAGTTGTGAAATATTTATGGGTAGACAATTTTATTAGTTTACATTATCATTTATCATCATGAAAAGTGATGGTCACAAAAATAGTTTGTTTTTTTCATTGGTTCTCAAATAAAGGATTATTACATCAATTTGAAAATAAACAGTGACGATATTGATATACATTAAGAATGAAAAATTGAAATGCAACTATAATAATGGGAATGCTTGTCCATACGCATTGTAATAGTAACTAATATTGATGTTCTTGGACAACATGCCTTACAAAAAAACTAAAACATAAACCATATTGATATGCCCATTGACCTACATGCCATAGCCCAAAAATTTTAGATGATGCATGCTCAAGCCTTCTTTGATAAAAGATTTGTTAGATAAACAAAAATTTTCCTTTACAATTGTTGTAGACAATACACATAAAAGATGATAGGCTCAACCACTTGAGATGATTATTCAAGAGGAAAAAATGTATAAGGAAAGCATATTTGGTTTGTAACATCAAACATGGACTATATGGATAGATGAGATAAAGGAAGTCTCCACTAATTCATGTCACTCTTACAAATGTATTACTATTTACCATAAACGTGTCAACTATACATTGAAACCATGAAATTCCTATCCAAGAAATGAAGGAACTCTAGGGACAAGCATTGGCTATTTTTTTAATAAAAATGTAGACACAAAGAATATATTTTTATTTATGAAATTGACATCATAGGCTCAGAGGAGATTTGTAATATAAGTTTCCAATTGCATTAGACATTCCCTCAAAATAATAACAAATATTTTGGTGGTTGCTCAATTTAACTGGTTGGAAACCTAGGTCACCTACCTGGATTTAAGGACTAACCAATGTATATATGTAAGTGTTTCGGTCACACATTATAATTAGTAGTGTTCACCACATATTAACTAGTGTTTAGAAATTTATTAATCAACATCAAAAATTTAGACTTGATAAAACATGCCTATACTAGATTCTCATGTCAAGAACACATTCATTTATGTCTCGAAGAAGAACAAAAGCCTTTAAAATCTCAAGACATTTATGTGTGACTATTAAATTAGATACATTGCATAGTAATTAAAATGCTAATGTTTTTAAACATTATAGTTACAATAAGCAAAGTAGATTAGAGCAAACAATATGTTGCACCTAATATCAATGACACTCGACTAGATATAATAGTATTTATGTGCAAATAAGAAGACATTATGATTACATGAAATTTTTAATCATTAACAAATGTAAATCAAAATGGTTTGGGCACTAACCATACATGAATCAAAATGAATATCTCTCAATATAAGAATAATTGACATTGACAACACCAATCATTGAGACTTGACTTTCATTGTGTTATCTTAAGTTTGATCATTCTACAACATGCTTATCTCCCCTGCATTTTACTTTAAATGCTATGCAACAATAAATAATAATAAACATGTAGAAACTAGAAAAGAAAAAGAAGCAAGACTCAATGTAACATAATTTTTACTATATTTACATATTATGTAAAAATCTATCATAATTCTAATACCAATATTTCACACTTTATCTCATTTTTTATTACCATTTTAAATTTACACTGATCACACTAATTTTTATTTAAAATCTCCACTAAACAATAACTGAAAATCAAATCCTTTCTAGCCGAATTTGTACCATTGAAGCAACTACTAATTATTGACATTTCATACAATTACATGTTAACATTGTAAGTTGTATCATCCATCGGCTAATTACCGATGTTTAAACTTTTGCATTATTTATTACCATATCCAATGCCAATCATTGGTATTGTAGTATAGACGCGACATTATTAACGCAACCCTGGAATTTAACCATGAAATGAAGTCATTATATTATTTTTATTCAAGAATAACCAAGTACAGGTTTTCGATTCACCTTTTCTTTGATCCATAATTAAAATAGGAAAAATGTATATATAGATCAATTTTTTCTTTGGATGGATTTCGGCGGAGATCATCTCAAGAAATAAAGACATAAAAACTATCTATACAGAGGATTGATATTTCAGTATTTAGAAAAGCAAAGAGAAACATCCTCCAGTGGCCGGCACAACTGTAGATTTTATAACTGATGGAACTTCTCCAAATGAACGCATTCTGTTATTATTCTCGAAAAAACTTTGTACAGACTCTTTATTCAATTTTTTTGGGGATTCATTATTAAAAGAGGAAGAAGTATACATACATCAGTTTTAACTTTGGATGTATTTCAGCCGAGAAGATTTATTCTATACGTACATTTATATAGATTTTAACACTTCGAAGATTTTAAAACTGATTATACGCAGAAGAATGAAAGGGTTCGCTATGAATATGTTTTAATTGATAGTTCAGTATTTAGAAAAGCCGAAGAGGACACATTCTCGTGTCGCTGACTCAAATCATATCGTGATTTCCAAATACAATTACATTTCAACAACCTTAGATTTTCTCACTAGCCGGAAATGTAAACATCTAGTACGAGATGCAATTATAATCGATAGAACGTCTTGAAATCGATACCTGAACAACACGCGTTTTGATTCAATTAATAGTTGACATTGGTCGCTTCGTTGTCTTTTCAGTGTTTTATTAGTCTTTTCGGTGCTTTGGGTGGGTCACGCAATTACGTCATTTTTATGATTGATTTCATTGTCATTAGTCTATTCGGTGGTGTGGGTAGGTCGTCGTTGATGCTGTTTTTGATAGGGTGGAGAATCTCACGAAATTGGCTTGGTGGAAATATTTAAATGTCATGAATTTTATTTTATGATTTTTTTTTTTTTTACAAATTTTAAATAAAAATTCCATTCAAGTACTTGTAAATTTTGACAAAATACATAGAAATTTTCAAGATACATTTAAAGTTAATGGAACAAGTTTTTAATATGAATAATGTTGGGAACATAGCAATAATTAGGTTCTACCATTTTTCTCATTGTGGATATTTACTATGCTAGCATGATTTGTTAGGAACCTAACATTTTCTAAGTTTTAAATGTGGAACCTAGTTGAGACATGTTTTCATTGACGAATTTAATTAAATTTCTAAAAGAAAATCTGATTTTTCATCAAATGTGATCCAATGATATGGAAATCTAAACCATAAAATTTTTTTGGGATTAGAAATAAATTTGATATTTGATCAAAGAAAATATAGCAACTTATGTGTATTTGTTTTGTAATTTAATGCAGAATTGCTTAAATTTTAATAAATTATTTGTGAATTAATTAGCAAGAATCAACCTAAAAAAAAAAAACACCAAAATTTAAGATTGTAATTTACAAGATTTATCAATTCACTAAAAATTCATCACTAAAACTTTTCTGACACATTATGTTTTAGATTTTTTCTTTTTTTCTTTTTTTGCAAAAACTTATTTAACTTAAAGTCAACTCAAAATGATCTCTCTATATCTTAATGAATTTTTTCATCATATAATTTTTAATAATAAACATAAGACAAGATCAACTTAACACAAGTATTTATTGGTAGGAGGGAGGACCTACAAATATAACTTATAATATTTTAAATATCATCATTGTCAAATAACTTTTACAAATACAATATTAACCTACATAAAACCTCACTATATATATATATATATATATATATATATATATATATATATATACACACACACACACACATACACATACAGATACACATACATATACACACACACACACACACATATATACACATATACATATGCCCATACACACACGCGCGCGTGCGCGCATTTGTGTTTGTGTGTATGTATATGTATATGTATATATGCATATGTGTATATGCATATGTGTATATGTATATGCATATGTGTATATGTATATATGTATATGCATATGTGTATATGTATATGTGTATATATAATTATAATATGAAACTTTACTCACATTTAAGTCATTTTAAAAATATATCAACAATTAATTATCATTTTAATGAATTTTTTTTAAATATATTTTTTAATTTGGAAAATTAAAGATTTAAACATAACACATAACAATTGTAAAAAATGATTAATAAAATAAAATAACCATAAATATAATTTACAATTTTATAATTCTCATCTTTTAACCTCTTTTCCTGTTTTTAATTTAAAAAAATTATATATTTAATTTTATATATTACCTTTATCTCACAAAGTTTTAATAATGATTAAATTAATTACATCTTATTTTGTTTTTCCCCTTGTACAAGATCTACGTTGATGTTTTGGAGTGGCCATGGTATATGCATTTAAAAATTGCTAGTATAGTCGGTTATTTGTATGACTTTGTAATTTATTTTTTAAGTTATGATAAGACATTGATGAAAACGCAAAATATTTAAGGAGCTATGGCATTTGATTGATCTGGAATTAGCACAATCAAAGAATATTTGTAACAATATTTGTGAATCTCATAATTTCATCGATTGATTCAGGGCCCCAGCCTTTTTCAAGAATACGCAAAGGATGATAATAATGGCTCATTAATCTTGCAGTTGAAGGTGTGTATAATATAACAGGCCAAGATGGAATGTTCATGCAGTATTATCTCATTTTTAAATTTAAAACCACAATAATAACGACTTAAAAAGGAAGAGATCCACATTTTATATAGAATATTACTTCTAGAATTTTGATTGAAAGCATGCCCAGAGGAAAACAAGTATCAGAACATAATTTATAGTTGTTTTTCATAGCGAAATATTCCAAGATAATAATAATGTTTCATTTCTTTTTCTATTAAAATGTTATCATACTTTTGAAAAAATATAGATATGTAAAAGTAAGGAAAATATTTTATTATTTATTTTTTCAGTGTTTCGGTATTATTTCTTTGTCTAAAATTTTATAAGTATTAAAAAAATATACATAACCAAACAAAAAATTAAATTTATTAAATGTGATAAATATTTATGTCCACATTTTTTTCATTAAAATATGTATGTTAGAAGAAACCATTTTTAATAATGTATTTATAATCAATTTTTTATTTACATATTAGCAGTTAAGCAGGTGACAACAATCTTATGCAATGTATCTAAGTTTGCAGGGTTGCGGCAAAGGATGTTGGATATTATTGAGGGGATAGGGAGAAAGCTGTTACTAGAAGGAAGAAGTGGAAGCCTTTAGCACTAGCCAAAGAAAATCCTTCAATATTTTTTGAAGAGGATTACCTATCATAAATTATGGTTTGTTAATGTCATTTATGAAAATTTGTATGATTTGTCATTTATACAATTCATGGCATTCTTTCCGTAATTTTAATAAATGGATGATGGAGAGTAGAAAGCAACTTGAATAATTGACCTTGTGCTAGTTTTTTTTTTCGTAATTTTTAATCTTTAAGAGTCCAACGATCCCATTTAAACATTAGATGGAAGCATTTTGTTGTCAGATCTATGGTTTCATTCTTCAATCATCTCAGTGAGACCATTAAAACTAAACCTATTTGGTTAAGGTTTCTTCACTTATCATTATACTTTTGAAAAGGTTTGGTTTGAAAAAAGTGAAGAATTCTTTGGATGAATTTATGTCACTAGATTTAAATATGGAAATTATACGTCATCCTAATTTTGTTCATATTCTGTTTAATTTGAATGTTTTAGTAGATTTCCATAAGTTTATTGAATTAATATTTAAAGATGGAAGTCATAAATAATTTCTCAATTATGATGGGTTGCCTTTTCCTTGTATGAATTTTGAAACATGTGATTTGGTCATGACTTGTAGTTTCTATGAGATGAAGAGTGGTTGTCTTGGTGGAAGGATTTACACATAGAACACCATTTTATCGATAGAAAAAATGAGAGTTGTGACACTATTTGTGATTTACCCAAAACTCTCAAGGAGTCGAATCAAAAGGAGATTGAACCATGAACTGATAAACCCTTACCTTTTGTAAATACTAAAGATAAATCTAAAATAATTATGGCCTTGCAGAAAAATATTACATATTGTGAGTCAAATGAAGATCCAGAGACTATGATTTCATTGAAAAAAATTCAAATGGTCAATTCTTTTGAAACATCCATTCCTAGTTACCCTGATGAAAGGGATGTCAGAGATTGGACTGTAGTAGATAATAAAAAAGAGGATGAGTTAAGAAAGAGTTGGAACCATCTAGTATGACCCTTAGATCTTGAAAATAAAATTATTGGGAGGGTGTTAGTTGTTTTATGTTTTGGGTTATCGCTAGATTGTTTTATTATTGCTTATTTCCATTCTACAAAGGAATATGATTTCTATTAGGAATCTAATTGATTTATATTTTTTATCCATTGTATAAGGGTTGGGGCCTTTGAAAAGCCACTTTTACAAGTAATTAAAAATAACATTTTGTTTAAATTTTTTATTATGATATATCAATGAAATATGTACTAGGTTTATGTCACAAATAGAAATAACTATGATTATTACAAATTGTAAAAATGATATTAAAAAAAAGTTAAAGTAGTATAACCATTATCAACAATGGAGTAGTAAACACAAAGGATGGTGTATTGTCATCATACTAACAATGATCATGTAAATAATTTTTTTTTAACAAATGCATATATATATTAGAGTCACATCACTTACTCTAAAGTTTTTTATCTCCAGGTACCAAAGTCATAGACCTAATTCCAAATACTATTTTTAATGTCATAGGTCAATGAAAGGGTTTTTTTTTTTTTTTTTAAAATCAGGGCCTTAACCATGTACATGAAATTAATAGAGAAAAGGGTTTGAAAAGTTTAGATATAACAAGGAGATAAATTC
Source organism: Torreya grandis (assembly GCA_037957365.1). Classification (NCBI taxonomy): domain Eukaryota; kingdom Viridiplantae; phylum Streptophyta; class Pinopsida; order Cupressales; family Taxaceae; genus Torreya; species Torreya grandis. The sequence continues at coordinate 429,460 of JARHVA010007674.1, forward strand.
AGAAGGCTCATAGGTTACATAAAAACTGATATATACAAAAACATCCACAAAAAAATAAAAAAATAAAAAAATAAAGCAATAAAAGGGCCTTTCATGCTGGGTTTCTCAATAAGTAGTTTTGCCATTCTACTACCATAAACTAGCACTAATTATACTAAGCCTCCATCATAATATTTTACTTATTAGACCTAATAGACATTGTCATGAGTTTTAATTCATGTTTACCTTTTCTTCTCTTTCTGTTACTCAGATTTCCATTGTCCTTTCTCCCTAGGATTTGATAATATGGGGATGGAGATATCCAAAATTTCCCCTTAATTTTATATTAGTGATGGATCTGTCAAATCTTTTCCTACTAAAGGAGCCTCAATTAAGTAATCTATACTATTATTGGCATTACCATTTTTTTATAACATAGTAACATATATCTCCCGAGTTAGTGCCTCAACACAATGTTATTCACTTTTATATATCTTATCCATGGCTTCCAATTTCTATTTTTAAAGTAAATTTTGTCCTTCACTTTTGCTACAACTACCATTAATTTATAGAACCATAATATGTTCAATCCCTACTTCCTTCCACCATAAATTAGGTTTTTTAAACTTAAGAATTCAAAACTCATTGACTACATGTCCTGATTTCAAACACCTACCACACCTAAAATCAAATATTTTAAAATATATGAGTTCAATCTATGTTTTTCCATAACCTTAAGTTCTTACTAAGAAGCAATATCCTTATTACTATCCAAATATAACAAAATATGTATGTAGTGGAGTGACCCTTTTATCAGTCAAATCATCAATCATCCAAAATTTGCCAATGGTATTTCCTATATAAGTAAACACTAAATCATCCCAAAATTGATAAGAGAGATTTATAAGCCTTATAAAAATTGATATGAAGTTGAAATTTTTAGTCTAGGCATTGAAATCTATGAGCCAATGTTTAAATATGAAATTTTGATTATCCCAATCCAAAATAGAGTATTTATTACAAACTCTTTGCCTTTTATTGAATAAAAAATAAAAATGAAGAACCCTCTAGACCATGATAAAATGTCAATATTAGCTTCAATAATAAGTTGTTAGCATATTGAGATACCCTTATGAAGTATAGGTGAAGTAAACAATAAACCATCAAATTTAGAAATCAAACTGTGGGAGGAAATATATTCTTTCTTCATATAGATAATTTCAATCTCTTGTTGATTGAATAGGACAATAGCAGTATCCATCATATGTGCCATTGGAAATCCTATTTTTCTTCCTCCATAACCTTAGTGAATGAGGCATGCCATTATTCCATAGATCCTCCACCTATTATCCAACCTAATCCTTTCAAAATCTAGCTCTAGGCTACATCCATGTCTACGAAAATATAGTATATCCCTTCCCCTACCTATAATTTAATAAACAAATAGTTTCTATAAACCTTCACAAACCCCCCCCCCCCCCCCCCCCCCCCCCAACCCTAATCACACAAACCCCTTCCCCCCTACCTCCCCCAACACACACACACACATATTTGTGATCATAGCCTATGTTGTCAAATTCCATTTATATTTTTCCCCATTCTAAACCCTAACAGATCCCATGGCCTAAGTTCTATAATTCCAAACAATATTACACCAAGATAGAAATTAAAATTTATATTCATAGTTATGTCATGTAACACTATAAAATAAAAATAATTTATCAACTTCAGATTGGCCATTGTGAAGTCCAAACTTATCCAATAGGGTTTGATAGAATTCATAGAGAAACAAATAAACTCCTAGATCCTTAATAGATGACATCTATATGACAACTTTCTTATGGTCACTGAGACTTTGTGACCAATCAAAGGTTATTTTATATACTTTAAAGATATTACATGGGACCACTTAAAGGAAATGATAGAGAACAACTTCACAAGTTGGGGAGGTGGGATGTATATAAAACACTTTACGATAGTGATTCATAAAAGATTGTAAGAGGTTAGTTAATTTTTAAAACCTATTTAAATCACATCTAATGTATTAAATTTTGGCTACATATTATCTTGATTGAAGGAGATAGGAATGTTATTTGGTTACTTTGTCTCCATCTTTCAACAAATGTATCCATTTTATAAGTTGTGATTCTCTATCCTTGTAAGCCTCAAACAACCCAAACTTATGTATCCACAGGGTAACATGATTTTTTAAATAATGGATTGAAGGAAAAAATTCCAACTCCTATGAAACTCTAAGGTGTTCACTATTTGTAGCATGGTGAATATGATGCCTAAATAGAGTCACTTATTTTTATAGGGTTATGTGATCCATTAATTTAACTGATTTAATGATGTATATTATTCCATAAGAAACAAATGTTAATATGTGTAAAAGTATTGTTTGATGAATGTAATCAATTCAACATTATAATATATTCATAATATTATTGGTCATGATTAGTAGAATTGAGTCAATCACTAAAATGGATAATTGGATGTGCAATAATCACCTAGGTGTCAATGTGACGGATAACCCTGACAGAGTGATGTTCAGTTATGGAATTGACTTCCACCCATGAATGTTTTAGTTTCTCAAAATCAATACAATTTTCAAGTTTTCATGAAACTAGTGTTAGAGGAAAGTGATACATGTGGCCTAAACAATTATTTGTATTCATCCTCATTTTGTATAAATTTAATAATCTTCATGTAACAAATGATGGATAATTTTCCTTGCTGTCAAACTCCTTTTTTTTAATTATACAATAATATCATTTTTATGAATTATACATTAGTAGCATTAGTCATTTGTAAGTTTTTATTTTCATTTTTAATAAATACTAATTTAACATATTTTTTAAATCTAGAACCTTATGAGAATCTAAGAAAAGATATTGTGGTGGTTTTATATCCTTTGAGTTTGTTTAGTTTTTTTTAAAAATATACTAAATGGTTTTCCATTTTCAACCTTTAAAATACATTTACATTATATGATAAACCATATAGTTATAAATGCATTATGTTGTAGCTTTGATAAAAGGTTAAACCTAGTCAACTATCTTGGTGCATCACCTCTAATTATTTAAATTAATTTTTTGGCTTATTTTAATCCCCATTACTTTTATCAACCATTATTTTCAAAATTGGTATAGATAAGGAGCTGACATTTTAATCAAAAACATTAATCCTCTAACAGGTTCTACATAGTATAATTTTATATTGTTTAGCTCTATTGGTAGCTTTTATATATCTATATATACACATATATACATAAATACATGTGTCTATAAATGCATGCTTATATGTACAAATAAATGTATATATACATGTATGTATGTATGTATGTATGTATGTATGTATGTATAGACACACACACACACACACACACACACAAACACACAAACACACACACACACACACACACACACACACACACACACACACACACACACACACACACACACACACACACACACACACACACACACACACACACACACACACACACACACACACACAAACACACACACACACACACACACACACACACACACACACACACACACACACACACACACACACACACACACAATCATTGTTTTTAAACATGCATAGTGGAAATCAGACCCCTAGAGTTTATAATTAGAAGTTTTTTGATGAATATTTTAATGCAATCCTCAATAATTATTCTTTTAAGAGTGAGTAAAATTATCTCCTGGGGACTCTAGTTATTGGGGATACTAGTGGCATATTAGAGGACACATATTATGTTTTTATCCATATATTCGTATTTCAACTTATAGACATATCTTGCCCATTCACTTATCTACTAAAAAAGAGTACTTATTTTAATTGGAATGAAGAATGAAAAAAATCATTTCAAATTATCAAAAAATATCTATTGAATCCACTAGTTTGAATTCAGTTTACCTAGGGAAAACTTTTATTGTTATATATTTCAACTACACAGTATGCATTGGTGGCATTATTTACAAAACATAATGAATAGGGGATAAAAAGATAAGTTTATGATTTCATAAAAACCTTTATCTCTTATTAATTAAACTAATCTATAATTTAATATTCATGTTTCATATTTGTTTTTGCTTCCTAGTAAATAAATCATTACATACCTAATAATGAAACCAAAATCATTGAAAAAAAGCATCCACTTAAGTGTGTGCTTCCAAAACAAATTTAGTAGGGAGGATGCTAAGTAGGTTATGTTATTAAGTGAGTTTGATATTAATTATAGTAATAATAAGCATATAAAAGTGAAATAATTTAGAAATAAATTAGCAGAAGTGCCATTAAAAAAATATAGAATCTTTGACAAAAAAACATTCATGTTGAGCCTATTTTTTCATTATATGAATCAATAAAATGACAACTATATTTTGATGGATATTTCACCAATCTTGGATTATGTTTAGGTATATTTATGGTCAATACCTAAGGTTATCTTATTATAAATTCATTTCAAATTAGATTCCCTTTCTTCAAAAATATATCAAAGTATGAAGCCCTTATTTAGGGTCTAGAAAACAACTATTTAGTGGAACATACAATATATCTTTATTTATAGGGATTAAAATATTATTATAAATCATGTCCATGATTAAAACCAATAAAAACATGATAATGTTATCACTTATGCAATAATGGTGGATACACACATATATTATATGAGAAGATTCCTCATCTAAATAATACAACAACTAATGCAATGTATATGATTACTTAGCTTCTTGATATGAATCTAAATGTCAATTTTAGTCATTTTATTAATAGTTAATTATTTATTCTTATGATGTTTCTAAATCTGAAATGGTCTATGATATTTTTGTTCCTAATCCCCTTTGGTACCAATGTATTTATGCATACTTTCATGATAACATTATAGTTCCAAACATGTCCCAAAACCATAATATATCATTCATCTAATGTACTTATCACTTAAAAATAGTTTTAAATACCCTATAATATATAATATAAGATGAAACATTATTAATATCTCTAAATTTTAAATATGCATCCTTCATTATAAATTAAAACATGATGGTATTAGTGGTGCACACATAGGTATAATAGTATGTGATGAAAATATTCCTTCAAATTGGATATTATTGACGTAAGGTGAATACTAATTCTTGTCAATACATCTAAAATATAATACCATTTAAAGAACATGATGATCTTATTCATTCTCCATGTCAAGCATTATAGAACATTTCCACACCATGTCTCTTTTCCAGATGGGGGTTTACCTCATTGGTAAAATCAATCCTAATTCTTCTGATGGCCACAAGAACATATATACATCTATTGAATACTTCACTAAATGGGTTGAGATTATTTCCCTTACATATCCAATAGGGGAAAAATATCTAAATTGATCCTAAATCTTATCATTCAATTTTACAGTATTCCATCCACTATCATTTATGATAATGGTTAATATTTTAAAATTATATTTGTAAAATCCATTTTCCATACCTAGCACATCAATCATAAATGGTATAAACCATATTATCCTCAAGGAAACAACCAATAAAAGTCATGGAATAATAATATACTTAAAATCCACAAATGGATTATTATTGATATTTGGCAGGATTGGAATTTACATCTCTATCCTACTCTATGGGCTTATTGTACAAGCATCTGAACACCCATTGGGAAAACCTCATACTCCCTTGTCTATGGTATTGATTCTATATTTATAGTTTAATTTGGTTTCCCTTCATCACTTATCTCCTTTTAATATTTGTTTGATGATGAAGAATACCACACAACTCAACTACATGATCTTAACCACTTATTTGATATATGATTTTTTTTCCTCAATCACCAAAAAGTCTGTCAAAACCATCTCACATCAAAATTATTAAAAAAAATTGAGGTATATAATTTTAATTCCTAGATCTTTCTCTTAGAGAAAATCAATAGAGTACAAACATCGATCATGAAAAAAAGGAAAAATCTAAACCTAATTGTTTATATCCATATATTTGGATTGCCAATTATGGACATGGTTCTTATAATTTAGCTATTGAATATGATGAAAAGACTGATAATCCAATGAAAGTCATGATCTCAAGCAGCTCCATGCTTAAATCACTTTATTTTTACTATTAATATGTATTTAAAAAATATATATGTCCAAAATTAAACCATTTTTATCACACTTTGGGAAAGTACAATGGTGAAAACCAGTTTATGGAATCATGTATAAACCATTATCTATATACAAACTTGGTATTTGAGGTAATACCTATAATACATTTCATTTTTCATATATCCCCTTCATTTTTTATATCATTGTATATATCACATTTATATTTCATCATAATCCCCTATAACATTTTGGTCTAGAGTTTGATTCTGGTGGTCATATACATAAAACACTTTGACCAAGTTTTGGAAACATCTTGTATATATGTGGATGACTTCAATGTCACAATCCTTGGATAATATCTCACCCATACATAATGAAATCCTTCTATAATAAAAAAACCCCTTTCCTTCTAAATGTCTAAGATTGGTTTTTCTTTATGTCTTGATCATCCATCGCTAATAATCCATGAAGTTATAATAATATCACACTAAAAACAAACAAATAAATTTACTTAGGATCAATACCCTAGTTATACCATATTCATACTATATTTTATAAGGTTATCATTTTAAAAAATACATGGAAAAATGTTTATGATCTAATACAAATAACAAAAAGACAAAATTTTCCTTATTTTTTAAGTTGTTTTACTTTATTTTATAGTTTTTTACTCAATTATTATTACTTTGAGTAATAATTATTTTTATTTATTGATTTATTATTTGATTTGTATAATCATATAAAAATTACAGTTTAATGCCAAGAGTGTTATTTGAGACCACTCATTCCTAGATTAGACCTACACCTATTTGAGGTCCTATTTAAACACTTATCATAATTTCATGAGAGCCACACACCTCCCTATAAATTTGAAAATTAGTCCCAAATCTTTCCTTAGATGTCATGTCCACTAGTGCATCAAGTTATTTCATTTAGACACTAGTACCATAAGTGGACACTAGCACCACAATGTTATTGTCCTATTTGGGTGTTATTATCCTTTTCCCTCTTATAAATTACATCATACATATTTTAAATTCATAAGAAACCTAGGGTCATCCTTGACCTATTTCAAACCATGCAAAAACACCAAATCGATATATATATACATGAATTTTATCCCTACATCCACTAGATGGAAATATATGTAAATACACATAAACAAGCTCATAACATGTTTTGTACAAGTATGGTTATTGATGCCTATTATAAAATACCTCTAAATATAGTCATCGAAAACCATCCTAAGATAATAATAAACATGTATCTACTCTCAATCCTCACTCAAAAAACTCAGAATAAAATTCATACTAGATTTAATTGTACATTCATCGTCACTTAGGTCAAGGAAATTACATATATAATGATCCATCCTTAGATTATTAGTATGTAGGTAACTCTCATCATAATAGGGAGTTGAAGATGTCCAACCTACCTAACTAACACTATAAATTTTTTACTTTTTCCAAATAAAATGCCCAAACCACATAAATGTTTAGGGGTTGTATATATAGTCAATCACAATAGGTCACATATAAAGAATAAGGATTTGTCCACATAGGAATAGGATTATTAGACATAGACATAGGTGTTCTCAAAAGATTAGAATAATTCATGCTTAGAGGATATTAGTGTCATTAGTAGACACTATCACCACACCACTACTATATAGGGTATGACACTATTATCTAGGAGGGGTTTAGAAACATAGATCCTATTTATGACACTCAAATTAGATCTTGTACCAATTTTTAGCCTCTAAATAATTAATCTTAGGTAGTTTGTGTCTAATTATTCATTTTTATTCTTCATTTATATTATTATAAATATTAGTTTAGCTTAGTTATTTAAAAAATCAATGGCTATATTTATTAAAATTTTTATAAACTTATTTATTATACTTAGTCCCTTTAGAAACCAAGGGTTTACATTATATAACCCTAAAAGTTAAACCATTTGGTGAACCTAACTTAATTCTAACATTGCTAAAACATTAGCCTTATATGATTTTAAGGTTTGTATCATTTTATTGTCTATGTTCAGATATTAATCCCAAAATATCATATTTGTTTCAGTATTTAATTTTTAAATATTTAATAGATTAAATTTATTTAAAATTCAAAATATATAATTTTTTTCTTACTTCCCAACCTACAATGGTATAACCCAACAACCAATTCGATGAAACTGATAAGAGATATTTGTAATATTTCATTTGCAAACATTTAGATATGAAATATGACCTTATCAATATTATCCATGAAGAACTTCAAAAATTAAATAATGGTCAATCTTCTACTCCCCCAAATAACAATATTGTTACGATTACTTTGTGGGAAAATCAACTTATACTATAACATATATTAACTTAACAACCTTCAACAATGGAAACACCTCCTATGGCTAGTTCCACTTATCCATATGTGTAATAACTTATGTATGAGATCCATAATGTATAGGCTAAGTTATTGTATCTTCATTATGGTGCTACTAGGCCATCTCATGTCTTGGATTCTAATGTTATTTTCCATACAACTTTGGCAAAGCAAATATCAAAAATCCCTTTGTCATCTAGATTTGTGGAACCTAAACTTACATTGCATGATGGTAAGGGTGTCCCAGATCACCATTTACAAGATTTTCATGTAGCATGTTTGCACTATGTGTCTAATTATTAGATTCTTGGTAATTTTTTCCCTTCAAAACTAAAGGAATATTCCTTATAGTGGTTCTATGATCTTCTAAATTATTCTATCACATCATTCAATCCATTAGCATATAATTTTTTTGTACACTTTTCAATCAACATTAGTGATAATGTTTCATATGCTTATGTGGCTCAACATAAGCAATAATATAATGAGACTATATCATAATATGTTCTTAAATATAAAATTATATATTCAAATATGACTATCCCCATAGCAGATATATAGCTCCAAGACATACTCAAAAAAAGTCTACTACCAACATTGCACGAGGCTATATTATTCAATAAGTTTCCAACATTCATAGATTTATGCCACACAGTGAACAAAAAGGAAGTAAATCTTTTCTCCATGGTACAACTAAAGTACACAAATGGATTAGATTCAACTAATATTAGTTTTGATAATTCTAAATACAAGGCAAAACCTAGTGAAAAAATAACAATCAAAATGCCATATTTAATGCAGCTTTAGATCCAACTCCTCGTTTAGTTCTATTATCTCCTCCACAAGGATTTTTCATAAATTTTATATAATCACAAACACATGTTTTATAGTATATTTTAGAATGCAATTCCATATCTCTCCCTTACATCAAAGATGCTGACATGACTAGGCATCTTCCAAATAACTATTATTTTAATGTATTCTATGACTATCAAAAGGCACCAGGATAGATTATAAATAGATGCATTAGTTTTAGACATATGATATGATTTGATAGAGGCCAATATCATTGATGTAGGTACACTTGAAAAGGCACATAATATTCAACCAATAGAAGCTAAGGTATTGAATATATTTTCATATCCATTTCCAAAACATAAAACTAATGAGGCAGGAGATACTTCAGGTGTTCACTGCACATATTAGGCCTATAACCCATTGACATCCTATCATAATACTGCATCATATTCTCACCCCTATATAATATCATTGGGGTATTCATATTACAGTTCCATCTAGGCCACTCATCACTTTCATAGAGAAGGATATTATCAATGATGATTAATAGTTATATACTCTCTTTGTACTATCCTACATTGATCATCATTGTTTTCAGTGTCATGGTTGACAATGGATCAAATGTTAACATGTGTAACATTAAAATTATACAAAACTTGGGTTATTCATAGAAAGACATTTATTTGAAAGATACAATTAGTCATGGTTTTAGTGCCCATGTTCAGAACTACATTGGGGAGATTGTACTCTCATTACAAGTTGGTCCAACACATGTAGCCACTAGATTCTTAGTCTTACATAGTGCATTCACAATTGATATGTTATTGGGTAGGCCATGGATACAATATTTCTTAGCTACTAGATAAACCTACATAGATGTATCGATTATATAAATGATAATTAGGTGGTTATAGTGGATGGGATTCCATATGAGTATCGTTTACCTATACCCTGGGTAGTTACAAAATAACCACTAGTTATAATTCTAAGTATGATGTCTATAAGTACACAAAATATTTAATTTGAGCTAATAATCTATGTGGGGTCTAATTTTAAAATGTTACCACACATGTATATGCTCCCATAAATACAATTATTAGATAGATCCATGCATTAGAGACATGTTATAGATTCTAGTGAGCCTCTCTCTAAACATTTCATTTTGATATTAGTGTTATTAGGTTCCCAAGGTTCTTAATATAGAGAATCCATGTGAGATACAACATGTTCTATAATATGGGTCCTTAATAACCATATGGTTCATGGCTATTTTAACCAACTTCATAGGTTTTTAGTATAGTTCATAGGCTTGTTATTTTAGCTACTCAGATTCGTGTCCCTATTCCATATCCAATTTTAGTTACAAATCACTAAAAATAGTCCATTCCTAGACCAAAAATACATTTCTACATAATATTCATGATAATTTTTCCATTGTTTAATATAGGACACCTTGATAGTGAGTCTCTCATGAGATTCATCATTTAGTATGTTCTTCCCTACTTGTACATAGATTATTTTATTTTTGATCCTTGTATATAGTTTAATTTTCATGTTTATTATACATAATTTATATCCATAAATCATAAAAATATTATAATATGTTAAAAACACAAAAAAAGTTAATTGTTTATGCAAAAAAATACAAATTACAGATTATATGCATTTCCATGTTTACATTTCTTATTGTTTTTAGGTACTCCAAATGTAGTCTATGCTATTGTAGCAATTTTTATCATACATACATGTTTCAATTGTTCTTTTTGAGTGTTCAAAATGATTATAGGACTGAGGAACATGAAAAAAATTGAGAGTTCCTACTATCTAACCACTGTGAGGATATACAAAGATTCACAGATTCCTTATTTGATACATTTACCCAATTGGGTCATCCTATATAGTTTTGATTACCAGGTTACATCTTTCTAAACTCTATGTCACAAATTTAGTATTGTTAATATCTTTATGTTGACCATCCTAAAATACTCATATTTTTTTTGACTATTAATATTAAACTCTATTGATTTACATATTTGATCTTATACAATTTTATATTACATGTTAATGTATACTTTCAATTCTAGTTTAATTTGTTTAGAATTGGTTGTGCCTCTATATTTCAACAACTATTCGAGGTCATTTCAATATGCCATTATTTTATATCTCTATGGCACTTCCTTCACTATATAAATATGTTTTAGAAATAGTTCCATTTTGTTGTGTGCCTTATTTATAATGTATGTGGAACTTCGAACATGTCCTTCCAAGTGGCTTTAAGTCAACTTGCTTGCTCTTTGCATTGGTGGACATTTAAACATGTATTTTTGTGCATTTATTTCTGAAATTTAGTGACATGTTCCCATGTCCCTTATATTATGGCTCTTTATATGACATTTGAGTGTCTCATGTGTACTAAATTTATGATTTAATGTATGCTTCATGGCCATGATACTTGTCTCATTCTTATTACACACTCAAGTTTTAGATGCCATGAGGGACCTCATGAATATCCCTTTCCTCCTTGGGTGTCATGATGGACATGATACCCCATCCCCTAGGTATTTAATTAGTTTATTACTTAGGTTTGATGTTCATTCACATGATTAAATAGTTATATCTATCTTCACATGCTTGTGAATGCCAGATCTAACATACATTATAGATTACCAACTCATGCTAAAATTATCTTACTTTTTGATGTCATTTATAAGCACTATATTGGTTTATTATGTAAATATCATGTATGCTCAAGCTAAAAAATAATTTAGAGCTTTTAATTTTTATGATATTTCTTATAAAAATTTAAAAACTCTCCTTAAAAGAGGGGGCATTTATAAATCTTTGTCACAAATATCAAGCTATATGAATGCACTTAAATTGATATAAATAAGATGACTGAGAGGGGGTTAATCACTCTTAAAAAAATTCATTCAATTTTACTTAATTATACATTAGACATTCTAACAATCGTATACATCTTATCAAACATAATCTTAAAATCATGAAAGTATAAAACATATGAACATAACATATACATGAGAAACCCTCATGGGGAATAAAACCAACTAAAACACATCTTAGACTACAGTCCTATAAATCAATGAATTAATATTTAGTTGAGTACCCACTCAGCTTGGAGCACGAACCCCAATATATCAAGTACCAAATTGACAAAGTTTTTAGTTGAGCACCAACCTAGAAATGATTACCAATTTAAAATTTACCAAGCACCTACTTGGTTTTAACCAACACCAACTTAAAAGGAGGAACCAACCCCCTAGATGACTCAGCACCAACTCAACCACCTAATTATTTGATAAACTTTAGAAAACCTTATTACTTATATAGTAGATGATGATCTTCTCTTTCATCTCTTCACTCACTTCTATCCCTCTCAAACTATCCTTCTTCTCTCAAATATCTCTCTTCATAGATTGATTAGGTATTTTAACCTTAAACCTCAAATGTGTAACCTCTATTTGATATTTATGGCATATCTAATAGTCCAAATGAATTCATTATAATCAAAAATTATACATATATCATTCACTTATCCTCTTTTTCTCTCTATCTCTTAGCATCCTCTCTTTATCCACTCTAAGCACATCAAAATATGCCTAACTACCTTGCTTTTATACAATTCATTTGATCATATACTTATAGGTAGAATACATATTCAAATAAATTAATTCATCCAAAAGTAGGTCTTCACACATTAATATTACATGCCTTAATCATTAATCAATCAATATAATAGGTCAGCCAACATCA
>JARHVA010007674.1:447500-495000 GCA_037957365.1 Torreya grandis
AAATAAAATTTTACTTAAAACAATGAGTAATTATGGAGGTATTCTTGAGATGAATTAAATGTGAATAAAATATCATACACAATTATAATATATTTAAATTATTTGTAAAAATTGTAAGTACCATAATATTAAATCTCTAAAATCTGTTAGACAATGTTTACATATATAAAACATTACATATTATATTTGTGCTTCTTCTCTCCTATCGAAAAAATATTTTATGTTATCTGGACCCCCTCGGGGATCGAAAAAGAAATGGGGAATTTGATTGAAAGAAAAGATTCCATTATTTTACTAATGTGTATGGACATATCTTCACACTGTTGTAAAATGTTATCTTCTAATCTATATAAGGTGGGTTTGTGTCCTATTATGGGATGATGGATGATGTTCATTTCAAATAATAATTAATATTATGATTATGATGATGAATAGAGGTGTGCATAAGTTAAATAAATGGTATTAGAGATGGGATATTAGTAAGTTTTATCGTAGGATCCCACTCATTAAATACTAGAAGTAGGTGCATAGTGTTGAAAGAGGTCCTCATAAAGATGATCCATAGTGCATGTGAATTTATGTTTATAAGATGTAATAGATTTAATTGGAAGATAATCTTCCTGAGTGTCTTAATAATATTGGATAGTTGATGTATGTTTGGTTTGAGATGAACTGGAAGATGTGTTAATAGAAGTTTAAGTATCATCGGTGATGGGTAAAGAAGCCAGACGAGTGGTATTAATTATATGAGAATATTTATACAAGGGAGTTAATGTAATTTGTTTATTCAAAGTTATAAGTTATTCTTACCCCAACTCTATTAAGTGAGTTGGGGAAGAGTCTTAGATAACACAAAAACTGTGACAGGCTTGAGGACTGTGGATGGAATGAGGATCAATGAAGGAAACTACCCATATAATGTTACTCATATTGACTAAATTATCTTTTAGAGTTGGGTTTATAATACTATAAACATGTTTTATATAAGGAATAGGCTTATCTTTGTTGTCTTGGTGATTCAGAAGAGGATCATTGTATATGGCCAAATGAGAATTAGCCTAGTTCAATTCTTGAGATTTAGTTTGTGTTTCATCAGATTTAAATGTAATGTAATAGGCTTGTTGACATTACAAATGATAGAATCATGGTAAAAAATTATGATCGAGAATGAAATCCATATATGAATTAAGTAATTTCCTACAAGTATCATGAGAATGACCCCGACTAGCATGAAACTAAAATAATTTATTGGGATCATAGTCGGATTTCATGGGACGAGTGGGATAAAGTACTCTTAAAAATGGCCTTTGTAGACGTTTTTTCAATTATGTTAAGGATAAATTTTTAATAACATTGATGTCATTGGTTGAAGATAAATGAGGATTAATGATGTGGTTTGGAGGGCAAGCTTGTTCTAAAACCTAGTTAGAGATAAAAACTTGAATATAATGAATGGTATCATAATGATTAGTGACATATTCATTAGTATCATGATGATTATTATTTTTGATTAATATGTGAGTGCCAATATAAGGTTGAGATAGCTTGAATTGATGCATGAGGAAATATTTATGTTTGGCTATGTCAATGGCCTATTATAAAGTGTGTGGAGAGAGAGTCTAGACTTGGTATTACAACCTAGGATAAATATCATTGGTAAATAGATTATAGAGGTTATAATATTATATATTGTGTTCACATTTTTTAAACAAGGTCTTCCATGATTTGATAAAATCTTGTGTAGTTTCTATTTCAAGTTGCTTACAATTGATAAAATTGGCCAAAGTATTTTTGGGAAGATCATTAGTTTGAAACTTTTAGACTAGAGATTGACTAAATATTCGAAACAAGTGACAAAATGATATCTGATTTCATTATACCAATCTAAATCATCTATAGAGAGAGTTTTTACTAATAGCTTGGTAGTGGAAAAAGTATAAAATTTGACCCAATCTTTGTGTATATTTCCAAATATTTTTATGTGGAGAGTGGGATCAGTTGATCCATTACAACTAATGGTAGGGGTGATAAATCCTATATAAATTTTTAAAATTCGAGGTGTAAGAGGCTCATTTTTAAGGTGCTTGATTATTTTTCTAACAAGAGTAGGCTGAGTGATAATATTAGCTTGGGAATCCCAAAGAGCTAATGGGGGAAAATTTTGGTTATGCATTCCCCATGAAACCTATTAAGGGTGATTTTAAATATGGATAAGATGATTTTACATTTTCATCATTTGGTTTGAATTATTAGTGTAAAAATAATTTATTTTATTAAGATTTTGTAGTAGATGTTGATATGTTTGAGTGGTGTTATTTGTATTGTGTGAAGCATTGGCATTGGTATTAGTGGCTTCAGTACCATGATGAGTGGTATTAGTGTTTGGAGAGGAATTTTTGGTAATTAAGGAACTAGTATCATGATTTACTTATTTTTAAAAAGATGTAATATTAGAGGGATTATAAGAAGTAGCACTAGAGGCATGATTACTATGGGTAGCAAATGATGCGCTAGTAGAATAGTTAAGAAGATTGGCTCTTAGAAAAGGCCCACTAAATGTAAACATTTCCATGTCAGTAGAGATACTAGGAATGAAGGTAGAATAAATCAAAAAGGAATCTGTCATAGTATGATAAGGGGTTAAGAGAGAAGGAAGATGTTGAGATGCAAAGAAGCCAGTGGCCCCAAATCCATGTGAAATTATAGGAGAAGCTGAATGGGGATCCTTAATTTGACAAATTATCATGATATGGTAAATAGTAGAAGGATATTTTCCTTGATATTGAAGAAACTCATTGATGAAGAAGAGAATTTGTAGAGTATATATAGTATAATTTAGATTGATATTCTGAAGAAAATATAGGGTTGAAAATTGAAAAGGAAAGAGGTGGGGTTCCATAGTTTGTACTGTGAGTGGATACATAGACATTAATTTCATCTAGGGTAAGATCCATAAGATGATTAAGGGAGAACCTATTAGTTTTGGTAAATCTCATCATATCCATTGAATTCAATTCATTTTTGTCTTCAAATAGGGAGTTCAAGATGAGGGATAAAAATTAAAGGAGATAAATCTAATGCAAAGGAAAAGTGGTAGAAAGTATATAGAGTTGACCAAGTTGATTATATTATATAATCCAAGAGGGAAATAAGGCTTCATATTCATATAGGTTATCCATGTACTATAGAGAGTGTATGAAACTAATCTAATAAGGATATAAAGTTGACCGAGTTGACGTAGTAATTTAATCCAAGAGGTAGATAGGGTTACAGAGTCATATAGGCTAACTTTGTACTATAGCAAGGGAGATAAAATATGTATAAATGGATACATAGTCATACAAGTCAATTGTGCACTAATGAAAGGGGAAAACACAGTCTATAAGAGACTATACCAAATAAAATGATAATGTGCTAAAATGGATATTTAAAAAAAATATAATTGAAGTAAGAAATGGAATCAAACACATAAATAATTGGATCAATGTGAGTGATCCAATTGGGGTACACAAAACAAAACCTTTCACCAACACTGACCAATGCAAGTAGTTACAAAATTACACACAATGATAAGAAATCAAGAAGTCACTTTAAAAGGTAAGTGATAACTAAGTGGTCATCTTGAGTGTTATTAGATTATAATAAAGTGTTGTTTTAAGTGTTATAGGTTGGTTGGTTTTAGGATGTTTAGGCTGAAAGGAATCTATGCTGGAAATGGTAGTATCTTGGTATTGGGGCCTACCCCATCACTTCATAATCATGGAATGATAAACATGTCAGGTGGTTTACCAATATATACCACTAATCATGTATTTATAGTCCAAGTAGGTAGGTCTTGGGAGGACAAGTGTTAAATGCATTTTGAATATTGTGTGATTTGGTAGTGTGTGAAAAATATATAAATAGTGTAACTAAATTGTACATTAAAAAATGACCTATTTAGACTATGTGAGTTACTGTAAGTATTAAAAAAAATTAAAATGAATGTGTGAATCAATTACTATCAAATAATTGTTAAATCCCAAATTTAGAATACTATAGAGTCAGTTCAGATGACACAGTATGCAAATAGTATAGAACATAGTGTACTAGGTTACTACTACTCTACTAATGTAACAGTCCTTAAGAATAGAGTCATGTAGATTGACTCAATCTTTTAGATATAAGAGAGGCTATATAACTAAGTTGTCCAGGTCAACTTATTTTGCAGTAGGGTTATTGTTTTGAAGACTGCTAAATTGTATAAAATAAAACTAAAATGAATCACTAAAATAATTGAGAGAGAATGATAGGAACACTGGTGGGTTGAAAAATGATTAGAATTGAAAGTTTCATGTTGAAGTACCTTGAATGCTACTTTCAAATTATGGAAACTAAGTCAACTAGTTCAACCCAATTCTATAAAAGCTTATGTGCTAAAGAAGAATACGATGACTCGGTTAACTTATTTGACATGGCTTGTTGATCTAAATGTTGAATAAGAGACTAAGTTGATATGTTTGACCTAGTTTGTTGATTCAGATGCTAATAGAGAGACTAAGTCAATCTATTCAACCTAGTTTTTTGATTTTGATGTTAGAAAAGAGAATAAAATGATAGATTAGACCCACTTAACCTTGCATTTTTATTTGGAGTTGATGGAGATTAGTGTGTCAATTTATTCGACACAATAAATCATGTGTGATGAATACTATAATATAAATGACATAGTTATTTTGATGTGACTATGTGTTAAACCTATGCACATAAAGTTATAATTATACCAAATTATTTGATATATTATCATAAATATAAAAACTAATAAGATGATAAAAATGAAAATGTGAAATAAAAATTATAGTTGTTATATTCATGTTGCGTTCACCATAATGAAATAGTAGATGAAATAGATCTATAAATCAATCCTCTTTACACTTCTGATTGGGGATACATTAGATAATCAGGGTCATGACCAAGATGGATCCACTAAACCTAATCAAGGGATTTCATACTACAATAATATCACTAGGGAGGATTTCAAAGCCTTCAATCAAGCAAAACTAGAAATAATGCAAACTAGGTCTAAGATTTCCTTATTCACTAAACTAATAACAAGGAAAGTAAAAGTCTAATCTAGTTCTCACCAAAGATTGTGGTACAAAGTGGGGTTAATAAAATTGAAAAGTAAAATGTATATAATTAAAATACTAATGTCAATTTATACAAAATCCTAATGCATGGATAATAATTGCAAATACATATCTGTCTACTTTTAAAAATGAGGAACAAAGTTAGGAATATTTACCTTTGAAGATGAACCTACTGAGCCTCAATCTCTCTCTTGGATAAGATGCTTTGTAAAAGGTTATTGTGGTATGTAAGGATGACAAGGATAACTCATCTCTAGGCTATAAAACCTATCAATGCATCCAAAAGACTTATACAAAAGAAAAGATCCATATTTTCATATAAAGTATGAAACCCTAAGCTTTCTCTTTAAGTAGAAAGGTGATAAGTATATGCACAATATATCTTACTTCTTCCTCTTTTATTTTAAAAATGGTAAAATTAATGTATTTATATAGGTAGATCAAACCCTAAACCCTTAAGAAATTTTATGCCAATAAGGTTAACCAAATAGAACTAGTATCATAATTGACAAAAAAAACTAGGTCATTGACTAGGTTGGCCATGGGCCTGCCTAGAGCCTAATACATTTTTTCAATAAGAATACAAGGTCAAAGTCATTGAATATGTAATGTAAACCATTAAAAAAATGTTTTAGGTTAGAAAATGGTTAATGAAGTTGGTAAGAGACTCGAGGAGGGTGAAAAATAAGAGGGAAACCTTATGGGAATGGTATTAGAAGACAAGTCTATAGATAGTTATTGGTAAAAATGGACCATAATCCTATAAAAAACCAATGGTCTACCCACCCTTATCTTGGTGCATCCCTTAGGGAATACACTCATAGAGACTGAGACTCAATGGTTTCCTACAAGATAAAGAGTGTTAGTAATTGTTAAATTTTGAAAATATTATGTATATAGAGAAACTAATTACCTTATAATATAATAATATTACAACTGGCATTCATTCATTATTTCTCAATTTCATGTGAAGTGTTCATCTACTTTACTATTTTAGAAGGCACATCCTTTCTATCACTTGTATCAACTTTTAGAATTGATACCTGGAGAAGACCATTGGTTGAAGCATTAATGTTTTCAATATTTGCTTTTCCATCCTTTGTTGTATCTCATGTAGAAAGTAATGAGAGATCCACATCAAATTTTTGATCAAATAAAATTTATGGATCCAATACATACTCCTTGATTATTTTCTTCAATATATGATTTTCTTTATTCAACAAAACAAATTTTTCTTTCAAGCAAATAGTTGGATTAAAAAATTTCCATCTTGTTTGGAGGTCCACTTTGATTAATATCACTTGATTCTTAAAATTATCATATTTTGACTATAATAAAATGATGAATATTAATTATATAAAACTTAGAAGAATTAAATGCCTATAAAAAAACTTGAAATGAATATAGCTTACCACAACTTTCCCCTTTTCTACAGTAAAAATATCCATAAAGCTTTTGTCTTTTTCCAATTTGTTATAGTATGCCTATGCTTATGCATTTAAATTCTCAAGCCTATTAAACATTATATCTAAAACTTTATCATTGTGATCATTATTAATAGTCACTACATTTAAAATAACATGACTCAACAAAACATCAGTTTTAGCTAGTTGATTTTCAGCCAATTTGGATAATAGGTTATGTTGGGAGTGATTGTGAAACTAGGTAGTTATATCTTATATGAAAAAATTATATATTAAATCTAATATTTTCAAACAATAAAGTTCAACAAGAATAATTCTTTTACATAGTAACTTATATTACCTAATAATAAATTATCTAATGTAAAATTGGTAAGCTCATCATTAGTCTTATGAATCTTAGAATTGGTTTGGTGATGGGTAAGCTAGACCCCAAAGAGGTAGATGTAGGAAATTATTTTGAATTATTCTTTTTCCCCTTCAATTTTGATATGTGAGTAATATCATGGGTATTGTAAAAATTATATTCATCCACACCCTCCATCTCCAAAAACTCATCATCAATATCTATATGTTGTAAAATAGCAGTCCTTAAATGAGGCATACAATTAAGACAACGGTTTTGAAACTCTAATGTTGTCAAATGGACACGCCAATGCTTAACATTGGATATGACAAATGTTTTCCTCTAGTAATAATTTGGTGGGATGGCGGTGGTGGTGGAAAATGTTGCCTTCTGAGAAGGGGTCTCTACAAATTGAAAAATAGACTAGATAACTAGTAAATGAGAATAAAATTAATATTTCAAAATTATATTGAAAAAATATATAATTATGGGTGCATACCTAGCTATTGAAAATGGCCTCAAGATAAGTTTTACAAATGAATATTTTCAGGAAACATTTGGGATAACTGGGGAGAAGAGTCAAATGACATTGGAATAACAACATGATTCTAAACAAACACAATATCTACAATTTGTAATGAAATTATAAGTAGAAAAAATAAGAAAATGATATTACCAACAACATGAGACAAGGTTTGAGTTTGTGTCAATTCAACTAGATGGGGTGGAGGGACTAAAGGCATAATCTAACATTATATTCTTTTTTGTCTGGTCAATGGAGGTGTAGATGATTTGAAATCCATATCTAATTCTATGGAGGCCTCAAAGGACTGTCTAGCTCTTACTGCTACTTTTCTTATTTAAACTAGTTACACAATTATTTTTATAATGACAGAACTAATTCTATCAAATAGTGAAAATTAATTAAATTTTCAATAATAAACATAGAACATAAAATAATGGACATAATTACCTCATGTTCTGCAACCAGAAAAGAGGTGGCTTGTGTTTTGTATTAAAGAGCAGTTGGAATATTCATGCTCTCCATTTGTAATTTGTGAAATTCTTCACTCTGCAAAGCAATAATATAATTTGTACATGTAAAATTATAATTATCAATGGTTAGATAAAAATTTAAATCATTGATAAATTTATACATAGATATGTATGCCAATGAAAAAAAAATTCTACTCAAAGTACATAGGATTACACCATAGCCTAGATCAGTATGTTCGCTGCTATTCCCATCAATACAATTATTGATGGAAATAAATTTATCATGTACATAAGAAAAGTATCGATAACATATTTTATAGGGAGGCTCCTACTAGATTTTCTCTTCCCTACATAGTAAAATTTGAATTAATGATCATAAATGTTTCACTATTAAGAATTTTTACTAAACCAATAAATTTTAAAATAATGTTTAATGTAAAAAATAGATTCAATAAACCAAGATGAACCCTCAATAAATAGGTCGAAGTGAGACTCCATATACTTCTTATCTTGACCCGTCAGAGATGCATGGGTGTTCACATGGTTAACATTTATGTCTATGAGGGTGCACCTTATTAAGCAATGGATGTATTTTGGGATAACACAAAATTATAAAACTCATAATTTTACCTTAAATATAAAAATTTAATCATCATGGTCAAGATGCTAAGTAAATAATCCAGTAAAGTCATCCTCATGTCATCCTTAGTCATCTTGAAAAACCCCTCGAAATTGCACTTTTTTACCTAGATTCTATGTAATTGTCTTCTTATTCAATAAATTACATTATCTATGGGTACATTAGAATTTTGTATAGTATTTTAGACATGAATGAGCTTGGGGTAACCATTATGTCATAGGTGGTGTTTAAGGAGTGTCTAGAAGGTGATTTGATTTGTTTTAAATTAGGGATATAAGAAGTCAAAGTGGCGAATTCAAGGTTAAAGTGTGTAAAAATGTGTCCAAATATATTTATAGGTAACTAAAATCAATAAAATAATATTTTTGGTAACATTTGACAACTATGGTGTTAGATGATAACACAACGATTGTCTAATAGATTCACTATCATTTGACAACCCATCTTCTAGATGGTATCCATGCTAGCTAAAGTAGACTATCATTTATATCATGTAAATAGGAATTTAGAGGATATAGTTTAATGACTAAATATTACATTAGAGATACTTCATCATATAGTTTGGTGAAAGATATGCTAGCGGAACATAACAAAATTGATGCAAAAAAATGCTAATCTTTTGGAGGCCATAACTTTTGACCCATAGCTCTGTTTCAGATCTTCCACACTCTAAAACAACTATCTCAAATTTTTTAATGTTGTCCTAAGCTGCCATATCCTCGTAGAGTTTATTTAAATATCTTTTGTAGGTCATATGCGATCATTTGAGGGTATAAAATTAGCATTTAATGATTTTTTCAAAAATTTCATATTTTAAAAAATTGTATATTTTTAGAACAACACATAAAATTTACTTGAATTTCATTCCATATTTTAATTATATTATTTAGATTATTTAGAAATATTTTTAGATCCATATGCACTTTCATGAAAAACTTACAATAAATAACAACTGCTAAAAAGTAGATACTTTTTTATATGTTAGTTTTTTTAAATTTTTACATGTCAAATTTAAATTCCAAGTTGAGGATTATTTAAGCATGGATATGTTTTGTAATTATTTCAATTAATCCATTATGAATCAATTCTCAGTTATTATTTTAGATCTTGACCTATTGGTAATTTTATTAGTTTGATAGTTTTTTTGGGTTCATTCTCTGGTATTAGATCAAGTTTGAATCTTGGAGGAGAAAGACATGGTGAGAAGATGAGGAGGAATTTTTAAGATGAACTATACTATACACTATCTATAGAGGAAAGTTCAACATTTAATCAAACTTATCACCAATCAACTTAGGAGACAAGGTAGTGATGAGGAAGACACAAATCATTATGTAGTTCAGCAAGAAGAATAACAACAAGAGAAGCCACCAGCCATGTAAGAGAGGATGGTTTAGGATATATAAGGAAGGAATGAATGAAACAAAATTGATGTTTTAGATTATGGAGGAATTTTAAAAGTAGAGGAGTTGATAGATTAGATGAAAAACATGGAGAAATTATTCGAATGGAATACTATGAGAGAAGACATGAAGGTAAAGTTTGCATGCTTGAAATTGAAAGGTCATGCAATGATTTGGTGGGATCACCTGTATAAATAGAGACAAAGAAAAGGAAAATATAATATTAATTCTTGGAATAATATGGAGAAGAAGTTAAGGGATAAATTTCTTCTTTTGTACTATGCACAAACCCTATATAAAAGATTGTAGAATTTGAGGTAAAAGGATAAAATATACAAGAGTATATAGATTAATTTATAAGCTTTAAATAAAAGTGGGTTATGATGAAACAAAATATTATATAGATGCAAGTTATTTAAATGGTTTTAACATTTTTATTCAAGATAAATTAAGCATGCATAGAATACTTTGTAGGGAGGAGGATTATCAATTAGCTTTGAAGATGGAGGAAAAACAAAATAGATAGAATTTTAGAAGAATGTCTCTTGGTTCAGGAAGAGATATATCCCCTCAAAATATGGGATGATGTGATTTTAATACCACCATAGGTGGATCTAATACCAATATAAATGTATTATCATTTGGTTAAGAAAGAGAAGATGATAATAGGTGAGGGTTTCAATACCAACAAAGAGGAAGAGGATATTAGAGAGGATGAGGTTATGGTGGTGATAGAGGAGGGTTTCTAAATCATTGTAGATCATATGTTTTTTATATATGTGGAGAAGAAGGGCATAGATCATTTAAGAGTTCATGCTATCAAAATCAAGGAAAGAGGCAAGATCACCCAAGAGTAAATTTAGTTGACGCTCAGATAGAATAGCAGAGTATTAAAGTTACATTAGTAGATGTTGGAGAGAGTCTCATGATGAGAAGAACTATTATCACTCCAGTGAAGGAATAAATATAGAATAAATAAGGTGGTAATGCATGGCTATAATAAAAAAATTCATACAAGATATACTGGAGGTTGAAAGGTATGCAAAGTAATTATAGATGGTGGTAGTTGTGAAAATATGGTTTGTAAAGAAATGATAGAAAAGATAAGTTCAAAATGTGAAAACCATCCTCATCCTTATCAAATTTCATGGTTTAAGAAAGGTAATGATGTTAGAGTAGATAAAAGGTTCTTAATCAAGTTTTCTATAGGAAAAAGTTATAATGATAAAATATAGTTTGATGTTATTCTGATAGATGCATGCCATGTGTTATTGAGGAGACCATGGAAATTTGATAGGAATGTAATTCATGATAGAGAAAATAACACATACACCTCTTAAAAAGGTGGTACAAAGGTAGTTTTGTTACCTTTTAAAGAGGAAAACAAGACAAAAAACATACTCTTTACTAAAGAATCTATCCAAGTTATGAATGTGGTAGGTTGTTGTTATGTATTAGTAACAAAGAATGAAAAAATAGAAATGGTGCCAATACCAACAAAAACAACAAGAGTATTGAAATAATATACACATGTTATTCCCAATGAGTTACCAAATGGTTTACCATTGAAGAGAGATTTTTAGAATCACATTTGATTTTAGAATCATCTCAACCCAATCAAGCAGCTTATAAGATGAATCCAATAGAATATTTAAAACTAAATAAATAGCTTACTAAATTGCTAAGAAAGAAGGTGAGAAGGGAGAGTATGAGTTTGTGTGCAACACTAGCATTGCTAACTCCAAAGAAAGATGGATGATGGAGAATGTGTGTGGATAGTAGAGTAATTACTAAAGTTATAATAAAGTATAGCTTTCCTATATCTCACTTAGATTACATGATGGATGTTATTGAAGGAGAAAAATATTTTACCAAGATTGATCTAAGAAGTGTTATTATCAGATTAAAATTCATGAAGGAGATGAGTGAAAATCTACATTCAAGAATAGGAATGGCTTATATGTGTGGATGGTGATGCCCTTCAGATTATATAATGTACCCAACACATATATGAGGGTGATGAATATAGTGGTATGAGAATATATTGGTATGTTTATGGTTATTTATTTTGATGATATTATGATAGTTATTAAGACTAAAGAAGAACACTTACAACATTTGAGAATGGTACTGGATGTGTTAAGAAAAGAGAAGTTGTATGTAAATTTGAAGAAGTTTAGGTTTATGTAGAACAATTTGGTATTTTTGGGATTTGTAGCTTCTATAGATGGTGAAAAAATGGATGAAGAAAAGATAAAGGCAATTGTTGAGTGGCCTATTCCGAGAAGCATTATAGAGGTAAGAATTTTTCATGGTTTAACACCTTTTAGAAGAAAATTTATTAATTTTTTTTGTAGTATTGTGGCACCAATAACACATTACATGAGATTGAAGGAATTTAAATAGACTAGAGATTCCACAAAAAGTTTTGAAATTTTAACGAATAAAATTATCAAAATACCAATTTTAACATTACAATATTTTAACAAAGTGTTTGAGGTTGATTGTGATGCTTCATTTTTGGGAATTAGTGTTGTATTGAGTTAAGAAGGAAAGCCAATAGGATATTTTAGGGAGAATTTGAATTAGGTAAGGAAAAATTATTATACTTATGATGTTGAACTTTATGCAATTGTCCAAGCATTAAGACATTGGTGGCATTATCTGGTGCCTAAGGAGTTTATACTATTTACAGATCATCAGGCTTTGAGTTATGTGAATACACAAAAGAAATTGAATAGTAGGCATGCAAAGTGGATTTTTTTCTTGTTGGGGTATAATTTTGTGTTGAAGGATAAATCATGAAAATAAAATTAGGTAACTGATGTATTGAATAGGAGAGTAGCATTATTAACTATTATGGTGAGTGAAGTAGTTGGATTTGAAGTTATCATAGAATTATATGATACCGATCCATATTTTGGATAGATAGTTGAATAGGGTAGGAATTCATTAGTAGGTGGGAAAAATATTATTCTTGATGAGTATCTTATACAAGAAGGTTATCTCTTCAAAGGGAAATAGTTATGCATTCCAATTGTGTCTCTATGAGACAATATTATAAGATAATTACATAGTGGTGGTTTGGATGGACACTTTGGTAAGATGAAGGAAATATCTTTAGTCAAGGAAAACTATTTTTGGCCAAATATGAATAGAGATATGATAAGGTTATTGTTCAAGGTGTAAAATATGTTAGGTGGTTGAAGGGCATGCATAATATACTAGACTATACATTCCATTGCCAGTTCCAAGAGGACTGTGGATAGATTTGAGTATGGACTCTTTGTTTGGATTACAAAACACACAAAGAGGTAATGATTCAATTTTTGTTATTGTAGCCAGATTTTTTAAAATAGTTCATTTTATTGCATGTAAGAAAATCGATTATGCCACTAGAGTTACATAATTATTTTTTAAGGATATTGTGAGATTGCATGATGTTCCAAAAACTATTACTTCAGATAGGGACACAAAATTTCTAAGATATTTTTAGAGGACTTTGTGGAAGAAGATAAGTACTAAGATATAGTTTAGTAGTGCATATCACCCATAAATAGATGGATAGATAGAAGTTGGGAATAAGAGTTTGGGAAATTTATTGAGATGCATAGTGGGAGAGAAGCCCAAGTAATGGGACTTAAATTTACCACAAGTTGAATTCGCACATAAATGTTCAGTGAATAGACTAATAAGAAAGCCATATTTTTTAAAAAAATATTGGTGAAATACTATGGGTATTTTACATTTGGTATAATTACCTATTGCATATCAAATTAATGATGATGCAGAAGCATTTGTAGAGCATATGAAATAATTATAATGAGTAAGAAGGGAGTTGTAGGAAAGTAATGAGAAATATAAAGCAGAAGTAGATATCATAAAAACATCAAAAGTGTTTGAATAAGGAGAGTTGGTAATGGTTTACTTTAGGAATGAAATATTTCCAAAAGGCACATATAATAAGTTGAACTACAAGAAAATTGGGCCATACAGAATTGTGAAGAAAATAAATGACAATGCTTGTGTGGTAAGTCTACCATAAAATTTTGATATATATCTAGTATTTAATGTTTCAAATTTATATGAATTTTATGGAGAGGATGAGTAAGGTGACAAATATGAAGAAATAAACTGGGAGCAATAGGTTCTAAAGAAGAAGAATGAAAAGATAGTGCAAATTTTGGATATGAAGATGATGAGCGTAGGGCAAGGGAATTATTATAGGTATTTGGTCTAGTGGGAAGGATTACAAGAAGAATAAAACACTTAGATTATAGAATGGGAGCTAAATAATATTTATAGAAACAAATGGTATTAGTATAGCCAGGCTAACTCTTAGGAGCTGAGTTGTTTTCAACCAATGGAGAATGATGTAGAAAAAATAGTCCAATCTTCTGGAGGCCATAACTTTTGACCCATAGCTCTGTTTGAGCTATATCATACACCAAAAGGACCGTATCAAAAATTTAAATGCTGTCCTAAGTCTCTCTATCCACTTACAGTTGATTAATATATTTTTTAAAGGCCATACCTGATCATTTAAGGGTCTAAAATTTATGTTTAATGATTTTTTCTATAATTTCCTATTTTTAGAAATTGTATATTTTTAGAACCAAATGTCAACCTAAGTTGAATTTTATCTCACAGGGTAATTATAGTGATTAAATTATTTAGGGAGATGTTTAGAGATAACTGCAGTTTCATGTAAAACTTACTATAAATCACTGCTTCTAAAAATACACATTTTTTTTAGATTTTACTTTTTCTAAATTTTTTACATGTCAGCTCTAAATTATGAGTTGAGGATTATCTAATAATGGTTTGGCTTTTAATTATTTCCATTCATTAAATATGAATCAATTCTATGTTTTTATTTCATATCTTCATCTATTAGTAATTTTATTACCTAGATAGTTTTTCAGGTTCATTAACAATTATCATTTAAACACCTCACTATCAAACATAGTTGAGGTGGATCTATGACATATGTATTGTCATCCACCAACACAAATATCACCCAGTTGTAGGGTGCTATCATCTAACTAGAACCTTGTAATAAGATGTAATTTGAAAGCCTCATATCATATAGTCGAGCAAATTCATCTTGTAGTCAGGAGATTTTATATTTTAGTAAATGCACATAATTTACCTATGCTATTATACACCTTGAAATAATTTCCACCATTGTGAAACCAATCCACCTAATGACCTCTTTGTTTTTTTTAAGATAGGTCACTAAAATTATCCCTAGATAATATACAAAGGTATGACACATTCCATGAAGTACTATCCTACCCTACTACTATGTAGCTAATAATATATTTGGATATTTGTTAGTAATATAGTAAACACCACTTGGTATACTCAACCTACATCAGAAAAGAATTATGTAGACCATAAAATATCTTGATCTCTTTATCTTTTCTGATGCACCACTAGGTGAAAAGGTATGCATGAAATATGATACTCCTTGGGGTTAAGAATATATCATATATCTAATTCTAAGTGATAGTATACTCAACTGAGGTCATAGATTAATCACATAGACTTGAAAGTAGTTTAGTCTTTTTATCTTATTTTATGCACCATTAGGTGAATAGGTATGTATAGAATCTCATACTCGATTGGGTTTGGACTATACCCCACGGCTTATTCTAAGTGATAGTTAAATAATTGAAATACACTTTATAATATGTGTTTTATAAATGTCTTTAGACTTATAATGTAGTGATCCTTGATACAAATTCTAACCAATAGATTGGTAGACTCTATTATAGTTTATACAATAAAACCCCTAGTGACTCGCATATGAGAATAAGGATCTAATTTTTATATGAATTTCTATTTACCATGATTATAAATATAGTTTTCATGTTATATAAGGAATACAAAATTAAAATATTGATAATATTATCTTATGACTATTGTGGACCTAATGGAAAATTTAATATGTTGTAAAATGTAGGTCCTGAATGGCATACTCATTTGAACTCAATATCAAATGATAAATATTATTTTTTATTAGTTTTCATAATAATAAAAACCCTTGTATCCATCAATTGATTTTAGTAATGGGTATACATATACTTTAGATATAATATATTTTTATTTTTGATACATTTTATGATGACCATGTAAGACCCAACTAAAATGTTATATAACCCTCACATATTGGGTAACATTTAAAAACATGAAATGAATTTCATGTTTGTTTTTGACTTGTACCTTGATCATGAATAACTACCTTGAGATATCTATTAACGTTATTTATGGTTGTCATATGAAAAAAAAACCAAGGATGATATTTAATGAATGTAACATTATGTCTTACCTCTACCTAGTAGCATGACTCTGATTAAAATAAATTGATGAAATAGATGAAGATATCAAGTTTTTCCCTAGAATAGATGTTAGAGACATTGTATTTTAGTGGGATGGCTTCATGGGAGGAATACTTTTATTGTTTAAATCAATAATATGAAATAACACCAATTGGTAAGCCTAGACAATAGGTCCTTTTAGTTAATAAACAAAGAGTGATGGCTAAGGGGATTGAGTAGTTTGATAGTGAAAGCTTCTAAGGTCATGAGGTATTCCAATTGAGTTTTTTTAGTCAAAATGATTAGTTATGGGTCACAACCCATGGCTATTTGGAGGATTGAACTGAGTTTAAATGAACCAAGTTGGTGATATATTTATGGGTGGACAATCTGATTAATTTATAATATCATATATCATCATGAAAACTGATGGTCACAAAAATAATTGGCTTGCTGCATTGGTTCTCAAAAAAAGGATTATTACATAAATTTAAAAATAAGCAGTGATGATATTGATATACATAAAGAATGAAGAATGTAAATTTAACTTTAATAATGGGAACACTTGTCAATACACACTGCAATAGTAACTAATATTGACATGCCTGGACATCATGCCTTAAATAAAAACTAAAATATAAACAATATTGATATGTCAATTGACATACATGCCATAGACAAAAAATTATAGATAATGCGTGCTCAAGCCTTCTTTTCTAAATGATTTGTTAAATAAACAATAATTTTCCTTTACAATTGTTGTAGAATATGCCCAAAAAATAGGATAGGCTGTACCACTTGAGATGAAAAATCAAGGGGAAAAAACGTATAAGGAAATCATATTTGGTGCATAACATCAAATGTTGACCCTATGGATCGACAAGCTAAAGAAAGTCTCCACTAATTCACCTCACTCTTACAAATGTAGGACCATCCATCGTAAATATGCCAACTATACATTGAAACATGAAATTCCTATCCAAGAAATGAAGGAACTCTAGGTACAAGCATTGGCTATTTTCAAAGAAAAATGTAGTTACATAATATATTCTTATTTGTGAAATGGACATCATAGGCTCAAAAAAGTTTTGTAATATAAGTTTCTAATTGCATTAGACATTCCCTCAATATAATAACAAATATTTTGGTGGTTGCTCAATTTTACTTGCTGGATATCTAGGCCACCTACTCGCATTTAAGGATAAACCAATGTATGTATGTAAGCCTTTCGGTCACACGTTATATTGACTAGTTTTCACCACTTATTGACTAGTGTTTAGAAATTTATTAATTAACATCAGAAATTTAGACCTATTAAAACATGCCTATACTAGATTCTCATGTCAAGAACACATTTATTTACATCTCTAAGAAGAAAAAAAAGCTTTTTATAAAATCAAGAAATTTATATGTGCCTAACAAATTAGATACATTGCATAATAATGAAAATGTTATGGTTGTTAAACGTTATAGTTACAATAAGCAAAGTAGATTACAGAAAACAATATGTTACACCTAACATCAATGGCACTCAACTAGATATAATAGAATTTATGTGCAAATGAGAAGACATTATGATTACATGTAATTTGTAATCATTAACAAAAGTAGCTCAAAATGGTTCGGGCACTAACCATAAATTAAGCACAATGAATCTCTTTCAATATGATAACAATTGATATTGACAACACCAATTATTAAGGCTTGACTTTCATTACGTTATGTTACATTTACTTATTCTACAACATGCTTATCTCCCTTGTATTTTACTTTGAATGCTATGCAACAATAAATAATAATAAACATGTAGAAACTAGAAAAGAAAAAGAAGCAAGATTAAATATAACATAATTTTTACTATATTTACATCTTATATAAAAATTTATCATAATTCTAATACCAATATTTCACACACTTTGTCTCATTTTTATTAAAATTGTACCGTTTTCAATTTACACTGATCACACTAATTTTTATTTATAATCTCCACTTGATGAAAACTGGAAATCACATCCCTTCCGGCCTAATTTGAACCGTTGAAGCAAGTACTAATTATTGACATTTCATACAATTAAATGTTAGCATTGTAAGTTGTATCATCCATCGGCTTAATTACCCATGTTTAAACATTTGCATTATTTATTACCATATCCAATGCCAATCATTGGTATTATAGTATAAACGCGACAGTAGTAATGCAACGATGAAATTTAACCATGAATGAAGTCATTAAAATATTTTTATTCAAGAAATAACCATGTATAGGTTTTCGATTCACCTTTTCTTTCATACGTCCATTTTAACTTTGGATGGATTTCGGTGGAGGTCATCTCAAGAAATAAAGATTTAAAAACTATCTATACAGAGGATTGATATTTCAGTATTTAGAAAAGCAAAGGGGATAATTCTCCAGTGGCCGGCACAACCATAGATTTTATAACTGATGGAACGTCTCCAAATGAACGCATTCTGTTATTATTGTCGAAAAAACATTGTACGGACTTTTAATTCATTTTTTCTGGTGATTCATTATTAAAACAGGAAGAAGTATACATACATCAGTTTTAACTTTGTATGTATTTCGGCCGAGAAGATTTATTCTATACGTACATTTAAATAGATTTTAACACTTCGAAGATTTTAAAACTGATTATACGCAGAAGAAGGAAAGGGTTCGCTTTGAATATGTTTTAATTGAAAGTTCAGTATTTAGAAAAGCCGAAGAGGACACATTCTCGTGTCGCTGACTCAAATCATATCGTGATTTCTGAATACAATTACATTTCAACAATCTTAGATTTTAGTGGGAAATGGGTAGTTTCATTAGTCTTACAGAAAAAGTAATTACGTCCTTTTTGTGATTGATTTCATTGTCATTAGTCTTTTCGGTGTTGTGGGTAGGTCGTGGTTAATGATGTTTTTGTTAGGGTGGAGAATCTCACGAAATTGGCTTAGTGAAAATATTTAAATGTCAAGGTTTTTATGGATGAAAAGCCAATATGTGTATTTAAACATGGAACTTAATTATTTTTGGGAATACAAATAAATTGGGTATTTGATCAAGAAATTTATAGTAACATATGTGTATTTGTTTTGTAATTTACTTCAAAATTATTTAAAATTTAATAAACTGTTTGTAAATTAGTTAGCAAGAATCATCCAAAAAAAATAAAATAATAATAATATCGTAATTTACAAGATCTGTTAATTGGCTAGAAATTCATCACTAAAACTTTTTCTAACTTGTACGTTCATAACGTATGGATGAAACATTATATATTAGATTTATTTTTATTTTATTTAAAAAAAAAATTATGCAACTTAAAGTCAACTCAAGACGATCTCTATAGATCTTAATGATTTTTTTCATCATACAGTTTTTTAATAATAAACATAAGATAAAATCAACTTAACACACAAGTATTTGTTGGTAGGAAGGAGGAACTACAAATATCACTTATAATATTTTATATATCATCATTGTCAAATAACTCTTACCAATACAATATTAACCTACATAAAACCTCACAAACAATTTTCATATATTGTGTATATTTTTTTTATGAAACTTTACTTACATTTAAGTCATTTTAAAAATATATCAACAGTTAATCATCATTTTCATGATTTTTTTAATGTCTTTTTCTTAATTTGGATAATTAAAAATGTAAATATAACACCTAACAATTGTAAAAGATGATTAACAAAATAAATTAATTATTAATTACAATTTTATATTTCTCATTTTTTAACGTCTTTTCCTCTTTTTAATCTTAAAAAATTATATATATATATATATATATATATATATATATATATATATATATATATATATATATATATATATAACAAAGTTTAAACAATGATTAAATTAAATGCATTCTTATTGTGTTTTTCCCCTTGAACGACATCTACGTTGATGTTTTGGAGTGGCCATGGTATATGCAATTAAATTTTGCTAATATAGTCGGTTATTTGTATGACTTTGTAATTTATTTTTTAAGTTATGATAAGACATTGAAGAAAAAGTAAAATATTTAAGGAGCTATGGGATTTGATTGATCTGGAATTAGCACAATCAACGAATATTTGTAACAATATTTGTGAATCTCGTAATTTCATCGACCGATTGACGGTCCGAGCCTTGTTCATGCATGCAGTATTTTCTCATTTTTAAATTTAAAACCACAACAATAACGACCTAAAAGGAAGAGATCCACATTTTATATAGAATTTTGATTGAAAGCATGCCCAGAGGAAAACAAGTATCACAACATAATTTATAGTTGTTTTCCTACAGAAATTTTCCAAAATAATAAAAATATTCACTTCCTTTCCTACAGAAATGTTATTATACCTTTGGAAAATTATAGATATGTAAAAGTAAGGAAACGATTTTATTATTTACTTTATCAGTGTTTCGGTATTATTTCTTTGTGTAATATTTTATGAGTATTAAAAAAATACACACAACCAAACAAAAATTTAAATTTATTAAATATGATAAATATTTATGCCAGCTTTTTTTTCATATAAAATATGTATATTAGAAGAAATCATTTTTTATAATGTAATTATAATAATTTTTTTATTTAAATATTAGCAGTTAAGAAGGTGACAACAATCTTATGCAATGTATCTAAGGTTGCAGGGTTGCGGCAGAGGATGTTAAATATTATTGAAGGGATAGGGGGAAAGTTGTTAATAGAAGGAAGAAGGGGAAGCCTTTAGCACTGGCCAAAGAAAATCCTTCAATATATTCTGAAGAGGATTACATATCAGAAATTATGGTTTGATAATGTCATTTGTGAAAATTTGTATGATTTGTCATTTATCCAATTCATGGCATTCTCTCTCTAATTTTAATAAATGGATGACGGAGAAATGAGATATTCTTATAGAAAGCAAATTGAATATTTTCCTTTGTGCTATGGTTTCTTTTGGGTGGTAATTTTTAATCTTGAAGAGTTCAAGGATCCTATTTAAACATTAGATGAAAGCATTTTGTTTTCAGATCCATGGTCTCATTCATTCGATCCTCTCACTGAGACCATTAACACTAAACCTATTTGGGTAAGGTTTCTTCACTTATCATTACACTTTTGAAAAGGTTTTGGTTTCAAGCAAGTGGAGAATTCTTTGCATGATTTTAGGTCACTAGATTTAATTATGGAAATTATACATCATCCTAATTTTACTCATATTCTTTTTAATTTGAATGTTTTATTAGATCTCTTTCAGTTTATTGAATTAAAATTTAAAGATGGAAGTCAGAAATAATTTCTTGATTATGAGGGGTTGCTTTTTCCTTACATGAAATTTGAAACATGTCATTTGGTCATGACTTGTAGTTTCTGTGAGATGAAGAGGGGTTGTCTTGGTGGAAGGATTTACTCATAGAACACTATTTTATTTATATAAAAAGTGAGTGTTGTGATACTATTTGTGATTTACCCATAACTCTCAAGGAGTCAAATCAAAAGGAGGTTGAGCCATAGAAATGATAAAACATTACCTTTTGTAAATACTAAACATAAATCTAAAAGTATTATGGTCTTGCTGAAAAATGTTATATATTGTGAGTCAAATGAAAATCCAATGGCTATGGTTTCATTGAAATTTTTTCAAATGATCAATTCTTTTGAAACATCCATTCCCAGTTACCTTGATGAAGGGGATGTGGGAGATTGGATTGTAGTAGGCAATAAAAAAGAGGATGAGTTAAGCAAGAGTTGGAACCATCTAGTATGACCCTCAGATCTTGAAAATAAAATTATTTTAGAGGGTGTTAGTTGTTTTACATTTTATGTTATCGTTGGATTGTTTTATTATTGGTTATTTCTATTTTACACTAGAATATGATTTTTGTTAGAAATCTAATTACTTTATCTTTTTTATACATTGTATAAAGGTTGGGCCATTTGAAAAGCCACCTTTACAAAATAATTAAAAATAACATTTTGTTTAAAATATTTATCATGATATATCAATGAAATATATACTAGGTTTATGTCACAAATTAAAAAAACTATGTTTATTACAATTTTTATATATGATATTAAAAAATAATTAAAGTAGTATAACCATTATCAACAATGTAGTAGTAAACATGAAGGATGGCATATTATCATCATATGTACAATGATAATGTATACATTTTTGTATACACACACACACACACACACACACACACAAATATATGTGTGTGTGTGAAAACTAAAATGCACATATATATATATATATATATATATATATATATATATATATATATATATATATATATATATATATATATATATATATATATATATATATATATATATATATATATGTATATATGTATATATGTATATATGTATATATGTATATTTATATGTATATGTATATGTATATGTATATGTATATGTATGTATGTTAATATGTATATGTATATATGTATATATATACATATACACATATATACATATACATATGTCCATGTATATATATGTGTGTGTGTGTGTGTGTGTATATATATATATATACACACACACACACATATATTTATATATATATATATATAGATATATGTGTGTATGTATATATATGTGTATGTATATGTATGTGTATGTATGTATGTGTGTGTGTGTGTGTGTGTGTGTGTGTGTGTGTGTGTGTGTGTGTGTGTGTGTGTGTGTGTGTGTGTGTGTGTATGTATGTATGTATGTATGTATGTATGTATGTATGTATGTATGTATAAGCAATGTCACTTACTCTAACTTTTTTTATCTTAAGATGCCAAAGTTATAGACATAATTCCAAACAATATTTTTATTATCATAGGTCAATGAAAGGGTTTTTTTTAATTGGGAGCCAAACCATGTACGTGAAAACAATAGAGAAAAGGGTCTAAGAAGCCTAGATATAACAAGGAGATAGTTTCAGAAGGCTTATAGGTTGCACAACAACTAATATATACAAAAAAATCTATCAAATGAATAAAGTGAAATAATAAATGGGAATTTCGTGCTAGGTTTCTCAATAAGTACTTTTTCCCTTCTACTGCCACAAACTAGCTCTAATTTTACTAAACCTCCCTCATAAGATTTTAATTATTAGACCTAATAGACATTGTCATGAGTTTCATGTCATGTTTACCTTTTCCTCTCTTTGTGTTACTCATAGTTTTCTATTTTCCTCTCTCCCTAGGATTTGATAATATGTAGATGGAGATATCCAAAATTTCCACTTAATTTTATATCACCGATGGATCTGTCAAACCTTTTCCTACTAAATGAGCCTCAATTGAATAATCTAGACTATTATTAGCATTACCATTTTTTTTGTGTAACAAAGTAGCATCTATCTCCTGAGATAATGCCTCAACATAAGGTTATTCACTTTTATATATCTCATCCATGGATTCTAATTGCTATTTTAAAACTAAGTTTGGTCCTTTACTTTTTATAAAAATACAATTAATGTATTCAACCATAATATGTTCAATCCCTACTTCCTTCCACCATAAATTAGGTTTTTTAAACATAACGCTTTAAAACTCATTAACTACATGCCCTGATTTGAAACATCGACCACACCTAAAAGTGAATCTTTTAAAATATAGGAGTTGAATCCATGTTTTTCCTTAGCCTTCAGTTCTTATTGAGAATGAAGATCCTTATTAATATTCACATATGCCAAAATGTGTGCATAGTGGAGTGCCTCTTTTATTAGTCAAATCATCAATCATCCAAAATTTACCGATGGTATTTCCTATGGAATTAAACAAAAAATCATACCAAAATTGATAAGAAATATTTTTAAGCCTAATATAATTTGATTTGAAGTTAAATTTTCTAGTTTAGCCATGGAAATCTAGGTACTAAGGTTTAAATAGGAAATTTTGATTATCCCAATCCAAAATAAAGTCCTATAATACAACATCTTTGCCTTTTATTGAATCAAAAATCAAAATAAAGAACCCTCTAGACCATGAGAAAATGTCAATATTAGCCTCAATAAGAGGTTTTTAGCATACTGAGATACCCTTATGAAGTACAGGTGAAGTAAACAATAAATCCTCAAATTTACAAATCAAACCCTGAGAGGAAGTTCATTCTTTCCTCATAGAGATAATTTCAATCTCTTGTTGATTGAATAAGACTAAATATTATTAGATCAGATATGTTATCCACATTTGATGGTTTCTTAGTATATAACTAGGATATGGTGAATGAACCAAAGAGACCCAATACCATATTCAAAACACTTTGGGGAACTTATGTTTATATGAGGATGCCTTTTGGGTTAATTAATGTCAATGCAATGTTTCAATGAGATATGGATGCTACATTTATAGGGGTAATTCATATGTATATAGGTATGTATTATGATGATAATACCATGTACTCAAATAATAGAAAAGAACATTTGGAACATCTAGAGAAAGTGTTCATTAGATGTAAAAAAATTGGCATTTCACTCAATCCTAAAAGTGCCACTTTGAGGTACAAAAAAACAAGTTGTTAGAAAATATAGTGTTTAAATATGGTTTCATGATTGACCTTGAGAGAATATAATCCATTCAAGAAAGGGATTTAGTGATTTTTTAGACAAATCAACTATGTAAGGATGTTTTTGACTAAATTTGTAGAGATCACTCTACATATTACTTCCATGATAAAGAAGGACCAAACCATTAAGTGGGAGGAAGAGGCCATGCAATAATTTAATGACATAAATGGAGCTTTGAAGTCTACCCCTATCTTGGCCAACCCTAGCTACACTAAATCATTCTGAATATTCTCTTTTGCATAACATAATACCTTAGTTGTTATCTTCTTGCACAATAATGATGATAGTCCCAAATAACCCATAACATTCTTTAGTGAATTTATGCAATGTTTAAAACTAAATTACAACATCATTGAAAAATAAGATTTTTATCTCTTAAAGATGATTAAGACATTAAAACCTTATTTTTTGAGTTTAAAGATTGTTGCATATGTCACACATACCATGTTCATAGACATTTGGGGTCAATTTGAAGCATCAAAAAAAATATCCAGATGGCTCAACATGTTGAAAGACTATGATAAGGATATTTAGACCACCATGCTAATGGGAGGGATTGGTCTAGCCAAGCTTATGGCTGAGATACATTTCTAATCCATTAAGGAAAATATAATTATTTTCAATGTTGATGATTCCTTAAGTCAAATTAGCATATCTCAGTGGTATAAAGACATTGTTTACTAGTTAAAAAATAAGAATTATCCCCTTGAATTGGATAAGAACCAAAGAATAACTCTTAATCTTGTATCCTAGAAATATCTCTTGAGTGAAAGTGGACTATCTTGGAAGAATCTGGATGGGGTTCTCCTAATATGCCTAGTAGAAGAACAAACTACCGATTTAATTGATGACATTTAAAGTGCAGTATGTGGTGGTCACTTTTCACCCAAAGTCACAACTCATAAAATTCTTAAAGTAGCTTATTTTTGGCCATCACTATTCAAGGATTTTGCTCATAAGGTTATAAAATGTGATAAATGTCAGCGTTTTGAGATAATTTTGAATGATTTTTATTCTCTTCCCTTGTAGACTATGATGATTGTAGGCCCATTTAGATAATGGGGAATGGATTTCATTATGGAAATCACTAATTCACCAAGTCTTAGATATAGGTGGATATTGGTTGCAACTGAGTGCTTCAAAAAATGGGTTGATAAAGTTCCTACAAAGAAGGTTATACACTAGGTGATTATAGATTTTTAATGAATGGGCTGTGATACATAAGTGAGTCCCACTTGGTAGACAAGTGCATCCAAACACACAAAAAAATTAGGGTTTGAATAAACCCCCTTCGAATGAAGGGGGTTTGAATGAACCCCCTTAGAATGAACCCCATTCAAATGAACGGGGTCAATTTTTTTTTTAATTAATTTAAATGAAACAACCAATGAAATGAATTTTTATGGGAGGTTCAAACAAACAACCTTTATTCGAACCCCATGTGGCATAAAATCCTCATACATTGAAGTGGAAAGCTACCATTGGCCTAAAATTGCCACCTCAGATGCTATGTATTAGGATGAAAAAATAGAATAAAAACATGTGGCTCTACATATAAATAGGTTCTTTTTATGAGATTTATAATAATATGTTTTTTATAAAATTTAATAATATCTAATATTTATGCATATTTATTTACTAAAATATACTTATTTATAAAATGAAGTACCATATGTTTGAGGCACTAAGAAAAATAACAATGCGCTTGACTTTAATGTCCTTATTCTAATGGTGAAAAAAATAGTCTATTTGGACATATATATATAAAAAATATCATGAGGAGAAGACATAAGAATTGATATTCCTTACCTTGATCATTAAAAAATTAATAAAAAATTATTTTTTAATCAAAAAATTATAAAAAAGTAATCTTGCACTAGGTCCATGTTTCTAAGACCTCTTTGCAAAAAATATTGAAAAAGATATTATGTTTTGAGAAATTTATGAGGAGAAATCAAGTACTCAATAAAAAAATTTGTATCAAAAACATACACATTATGTATTTGGGTATTAAAAATTCTATTTTTTTTTCAAAAAAATAATAAATATAATCTACACTTAAAATAAAATATTTCATTATTTTACACCATTTTCATATTTTATATAGTTAAGCCGCTATTATCTATACAAATTGAGGAATGTTCACATTTTCATTTTTTTGTTGGACCCTTTATACCAAAAAGTGGGACACATTATTATGCTTCAATCAGAATCAGATTATTAGTAGATCTATTTTGCCTATCTAGGAAATTATTGATAATGCCATAATTTTCAAAGCTAAACCTTTGGTGGAATTATGAAAATAATATGGGATCACATTGACTTATGCTTCCAAATAAAATCCTCAGGGGAATGGGCAAGCAAAATCTATTAAAAAAACTTTCTCAAAATCATTAGATGAACCTTGGAAGCAAACAAGAAGACGTGGGGTGACCAAATAAAGTTTACCTTATGGGATGATAGGATCATGACTAAAAGAGGTACATGGAAATTCCCTTTTGATCTTGTTTATGGATCTTAAGTTGTTTTGCCTATGAATTTATAGTTTCCAAATTATCAGTTTATGGAACATGAATAAATCAACCACTATGAAAGTAGAATGAACCAGATTATTGAGTTTGATGAATCTAGAAGACAAGCTTAAGAGAGAAACCTCATGTTCAAGGAAAGACTTAAGAGAATATTCAATATAAAGGTTAATTCATGAACTTTTTAAATAGGTGATATGGTTTTACATTGGGACAATAGGTATGAAGAGAAAGGAAAGCATGACAATTTTGATGCTTTGTGGATGGACCCTTA
This sequence comes from Torreya grandis, assembly GCA_037957365.1. Lineage (NCBI taxonomy): Eukaryota > Viridiplantae > Streptophyta > Pinopsida > Cupressales > Taxaceae > Torreya > Torreya grandis. The sequence continues at coordinate 475,114 of JARHVA010007674.1, forward strand.
TTCTATTGATTGGCAGATTAGGGAACATACTTTATTATTGAGATACCTGAATGGTGAGATACTTGAGCTACTAGTTAATGTCAAACATATAAAACATTTCATTAACTGAGTCCATGACTATGTACAATGATGTCTAGTGTATAGTTTTGTTGTTTCATTATTTTGTTGACCCTCTATTTTGGGCCTTGTTTGTATAGTTTATTTTGGTGTTTTTTTCTCATGTGTTTGTTTTTATATCCTCCTGATCTATTTTTATCATTCTACTCTTACCTAGTTGAGTTTACAAAGGTGTTTCTTATGAAATTGTTAAAGTCTTGACTATGTGGCCTAATGGAATGGCACATGGTCTTTTTTAGGGATTTTTTGCACACTTATAGGGGGTGTACATCCTTAGGTGATAGCTAGTGTTAGTTATCAAACTTACACTAAACATTTATGCCCTATTTTTGAGATATAGTTGCCTGATTTATCTAACCATTACCCCAATTCATAAGCATGTTCATTTGGGTTAGCACAAAGCCCAGTCTCATATTCATATTGTGTAAACCCTATGAGATATCCATTTTGGCTAAAATTTAATGTCTTTGTGTTTTTATGAGATTGTATGGGTTATGATGAAAAGATGTCTATAGAAGTTTTAGCGTTAAATGTAAGTTTCAAAATTTGAAAAGTGTATGTAAAGTTCTTGGTGAACATCTTGGTGGGAAAAACAACATGTAAAAAGCATATCCTCAAAATACAAGTTTTAATTTTCAAATTGACTTCTTGATCCCGCAATAAAGGATAGTGAATGAGAATGTGCAAAAGAAAACATTTCAAATTATAGATTATAAATTTTAAACTAACATCATAGGTTTTCAAGATCCATGTGGAGTGTTTGAAAATTATAAATAAGCCATGCCATTAATGTGACCAATGTGGAAATTTAGAAAATTAAAATAATGTTTTAAAATTCTAAGTATAAAGGCATTGGATCTCAATAGAGTTTTTAATGTTGATTGAAATTTTGACCAAATTTTAAAGGGAGAAATAATTTTCTTTTGGATATAATGTGAAGAATCAAATTCAATTTGTAACTTGTAACATGCCATCCTACCTCCAAATCTTGAAAAAAATTCACATGCAAAAAACAAATCTTAAATATACAAGTTGTAAATCACATTTCAACTCCTGAAACCCACAACATATACTTGGCATAAAAGGGAGTCAAATGATGAATTTCAAAATAAATGGAGGTATTCCATATAGAGGCATGGGTAGGATAGATTTTAAGGACATGCCACACAACAAAATTTAAAAGCATTACAAATACCAAGGATTTCGACATGGAGACATGTGCTAAGCAATGTGGACAAGAGGGTGACACTCATCCCAATGCCATGAAATCCACACCTACATGGAAAACATTGTAAAACTTTCCAAGCATGATGTAATATTTCAATATTTTAAATTTAAATTGGGGAATAAATTTTTGTGGTGGAGGTTTAGAAGGAAACTGTAACTTATCAAGTTTACTAAAATGCAATGTGTGTGTATAGTTCTGAATCCTAGTGAGAATTTCAATGGAAAAAAAAACAAGTATTCAATTTGGAAATGGCAGATTGTAATTGATATTCCCATGCTCATTTATTCCAAAAAATATATTCAACACTCCAATATGTAATTTGACATAACTTCTGTAGATTTAGGTGGTGACTTGAGGGAAGATAGAGATGCAAGATGTAGCTTTAATGCCAATGCCTTGTGGCTATAAGGAGCTATATGGAAGGGTTTGACAAAGACGAAGAAGGAAAATTCAAAAATTGGTTTTATCTATTTAATTTAAAGACATGAGATGATGATGAGGAAATATTATTTGAGGCCTTTACACAAGCACTATTATTTGAATGGATGTTACTTCCTGGACATGATGATTATTATATGATGCTAAGATTCTTGAAACCAAAAAAGTTTGATATTGATAAAATATTACGTATGTGGGTAGAGATGTTACAATGGAGAAATGACTTTCTTTCTAACACCAAATAAGAAGACTTTGATTTTAAATATATGAAATAATTTTTATGCTACTATCCCCATGGATATCACAGAATATATAAGGAAGGAAAACTAGTTTATTTTGATAGAATCAACAAAGTTGACCCAAACAAGCTCATGTATTTTATAATTATTGAATGATAAATGAATTAAAATATGTAATGGTTTGATAATGGTTTAAAAAAAATCTCAATTGTTCTATAACATCTAAAAGGTACATATACTCAATGATAAAAATATTGGATGTGCAAGGTGTGTTTTCTATGAACATAAACAAGAATGCACAAGCTATTATCACTCAAATACAAAAAATGGATGTTGACAACTATCATGAATCCTTGCATCACCTATTCATCAATAATGGAAGCCTTGGTTTCAAATTTGTTTGGTCTAGTGTTAATAGTTTTATCAATTTAAAGAGAACTTATAAGATACATGTCTTAGGAAGTAAATACAAGAGCAAACTTTTGGAGGATATTGATTCAATTATACTACCTGATTGGGGGTTCATATACCTATACTAATGAAAGTAGATGGCTTAGTTCTGATAAAAGGTCTTTGAAAGGATCAAATGATAATGAAGTTAGTTCTAAATGTGTATGTAAAATTAAAAAAGAAAATAAATTATGAGCTTAATAGTTGATGAAGGAAAAATGATATCTCCTAATAAACAACACTTCATGAAGTGATAGGGGCTGAGATTTTCCACATTGAATCACCATTGACTAGCATTGAAGATATTATTTGTACATATTATCCTTGGTTTTCTTATTTCATTAACTCAAGAATGGGTTCTCATAGAAATTACTAAGATTGAATATGTAAAATGCACTTCATAAAAATGCAAGTTACAATATGTGGTCCAACCTTCCAATCCCATCGGTCAACTCAACATAAGAAAATTTAACTCAAATGCAAGTTCATAGGAGATTTAAAAAAGGAATGCAAATTTTAATTTCTTCAAATGTTCAAATTACAAATTTCACTCAGATCTCCCAAACCTACCAGTCATCATAAAGTTTACATGAGGTTCAAAGTGAAACTTTCAAGTCCAAGTGAAATTTTCAAAATTTGAAATTTGAAATTGCACTTGAAGCTCCTGAGGCCATCACGAAACTTTTGAAGGGAACTACAACTCCAAATTTTAGTTATGAAATTGCAAATGTGTTCGTGACTTTTATATTTACACCAACTTGCATAGTTAAAAATGAGCTTCAGATTCCTACCATACAAAGGAAAATAAAAATAACAATGTTAAGAACCTAAAATAACTAATATACAAAAAAACTAAAAGTACTCAATATATTAATATGGTATTTCATTTATTAAAGGAATAACCTTGAATTGCTTACCATTTCAAGGGGAATACCTTCTTAAGGGCAATGGTCAATTACAATTCTTCTTTTTAGATGATTGATATTATACTATGACCCTTTATTTATATTATTTCTTATCTACTAACTAATTATTATTATCTATGTGATACTAAACCACTATTCACTATTCTACTAAATATTCTACTATTATACATCTCTCTAGGTACATTACATTCTAACCCACTTAAAGTTTTCCCTCAAAACATGATAAGAACTACTTAATAAAATATGATGTTAACTAAATGGAGTTTGGGCCATGCATTTGTTTAGGTTTCCACTTCTTCCTCTAGGGCTAGGATATGAGCACGTACAACAATAATGTGATCTCAAACACTACAATATGAGAATGAAGTGAATAGAGATTGATGGATAGATTATCCTCAAATTCTAACATGAGGTTATAGTTAATCATTAAAATTTAAAGTTTGACAATCAAAATGTCAAAATTAGAACAAGGGTGCATAGAATACAATGATTGGTGAGACAACATGCCATCCCTCTTACAATTTTTCTATGAGGGATTTGAAGACTTGGTTCCTTGCTTTGGATCTATGATTATTGTTTTGAGATAATCTAAGGCTTACTCAATCATGGTGATTTCATGAATGGGCTCATCTAGAACCTATTGAGGTTCATCCAAAAGGGAATCAATGTCTAGCTTGTTGATTACTTGAAGAGATGGTGTTATGAAAAGACATAAAAATAAATGTGTCTCACTATGATTATAGTATATGTGCTATTATTTGAGCTTAGATAATCCCATATCTTCCTTCATGGATTGTAACTACCATATTTGAACATCTAATTGAATCTCATCTTAATGTTTGTTGACAAAGCAATGAACGAAGAATGTAGTAGAGATGTTATTGGTTAATGTTTAAAACTTAGTTTGACATTTCTTAACAATACCAGTGTGTCAAATTATAATTATTTCACTAGTGAGATTATCACTAGATAAAATTGGAAGCTCCATGAGAACCATATAAGTGGACATTGGTTTCAATAGAAAATGCATACTTTACAATATGACCAATATTTTGATTTTTTTTTAATTTTTAACAAATAGTGGTAGATATTAAAAATTAAATAAATTTTACAATACTTATTTAAATTTAAAAATTAAAAATGATCAATAAATTTGATAGTAAGGTGCCCAAAACCCAGAAATGGTTTAGCATGATTTTTGACCAGTGAAGAGTTACATATAAAAGAATTGCCATTTGTTTTTTTTTGTCTTTTGCAAAAGATACAATCACTAATACTATGATAGATTTAAAAATAATAAACTAAAATTAAAAATTCAAACTAGTTAGGAAATATATAAATAAGATAAATAAAACATACACATAGTTTAGCTCGATTCATAACCTTTTGAGAGATGTTTGAAGATGAATGGTCAAGCTATTTAGGACAAAAAATGTAAATCTCTGCTTAGATTTTTTCTATGAAGCTCAAAAATATGCTTGAAATAAAAACCATGATCATATAAATTCTTGGAAAGCACTCAAATACCATATGTTAAGAACCTAATATAACTGAAAATACTCAATATATTAATATGATATCTGTATTATTGAAGGAATCCCTCTAAATCATGTTCCACATCTAGGGGGCTACCTCCTGAAGAGAAATGGTCAATTACAATTATTTTTTATTGAATGAATTATAATATCTTATGCCCCTTTATTTATATTAGTTCTTATCTACCCAACTCATTATTCCTATGCATGTGGTACTAAACCACTATTCTCAATTCTACTAGGTATTCTACTATTAAACCTCTCTCTAGGTACATTACATACAAATGGGACCCAAAGTTCTCCATGAGGCTAAAAAGTTAAAAATAATTCTCTTAAGCATCAAATTCTTTTTGTAGCAACCCTAAATAAACAAAATGGAAAAAGGCAAAGTGTGAAAATCATGTTGAAGTAAGAAACAAAAAGGGTAAGAATGAACTATGTCTTTCCATTTTTAATACTTCACTTGTATAGAATACCTCCATGGAAGGAATGTTATAGGGTTTGTGAGGCCAAGGTGGGACATTCCAGTCATATTTCTCAAATGGATATGTATCCATCATAGTTGAAGTATTTTAATGAAATCATCACAAGGCAATGGGCATTATTTGGCATGCACAAGAGGAAGGTCAATTGTCCAAAGGTTTACATCTATGGAAATGAGTGGTCAAAGGCATGGCCAAGTGGTTACACATTAAAATTAAAAAAATGGTTTTTTTCCTAGGGGAATATTCTCCATCAAACCTAGATGTAATAGATTTTCATCCAAGAAAACCAATGGTTTGTTTAAAATCTCATCATTACATGAATATGTAGTTGCTTCAGTGATTCCTATCTTCTAGTAGGAGCATCTTGGTGTACCTTTGAGAGTAAATTTCAAGTTTACAATATTTTAAATTACAAATGGGTGATAAATTTGTATAGTAAGAGAGCTTGTTCTCTTTTAAATGGTTGTTGGTATTTATTTTTATTTGTAGGTCTACGATCTTTCAAATTTTGGGATGTTTATTATGTGTGTCTGATCTCTTTTGCTAAGGTTTTTGTATTTGTACATCCATTGTCAAGATATGAGAGCATTGTATATCACTCCCCTATTTAAGCATAAATTTTTTATGCTTCTCCCCATATCAACATTGTGAAACACTGATGTCTATAAGATTTATTTTCAAGATAAGGAAAATAGCTATGCCTTTTACTCTTTCCTATTAATGAATTTCAATAATATGTTTTACATTATCTACTAATTAAATACCTAGTTTAATTCTTTGCAATGGTTATCATTTTAGGCATAGATATAGTTTATAAACCCCTTTTTGCAATTTGATTTGGAAATGTGTTGTTGATTACCTCTTAAGGACACCCTAGGTTTATATATTTTATAAGAGAAAGCATTTGACTCTCAAGTTGCAATGTATGCTCTAGAGTTTAAAGAATAATGTGAATACTTTCATTGTTTTAGGATCAATGGATGCAACTCATTCTTGATAGTTTTTTTTATGTTGTATTTCAATATTTTTTAACTTTACAAACAAATTATCTCATGCATATTAAAGGAGATCTGACTATTTAAAAAAGCACACCACCACACCACACATTTATAACTACTTAACTCATCTTACCTTACCCTACCCTATAAATAATACACCCTATTACATATTTTAAGTGGTATTTTCCTACAGATGCATAAATCTTACATATATAAAATGTATATGTGTTTTATGTTTTAAATGCCAATATTTCAATATTTCATTTGGCCCTCTATTATTTAAAATTTATTTGTAAATCAAGGTTACAATCATATTTACATCTATATTAAGTCTCATATGTCTGGCCTAGAGAATTTAGTCATTCCATGTGACAAACATTCCTGATAGAGTATGAAAAGTTGGTTATGTTCCAGTCTAATTTATGTTTGTGTGTTCCAAAAATCACAATGGAAATTAAACCACAATATCCATTCATGTGAGAAAGCTACCTCATCGGTCTTATATCATTGGTTTAGTAATATATATATGTACAAGGGAGATAATCCTACCATCTATTAGTTCTTTCCAAGCATTTTTTGTGTTTAGTCCATCTTGATGTTAAACCCTTACCTAACTATAATGACATATTTGTGGGTTTTTCAACTTTGTTAACCATTTTCTCAAAGTATGCAAATCTCAGTGCAAGTGGTGTAAAAATAAGAACTAACATAAGGTATACCCATTATCATAATGAAATGTATGAATATCAATGGCATAGGTAGGGATGACCTTATCATCTGATGTTATGCGAGGAATGGAGTGTTGAGTCTTAGTTAAGATGATGGGTATATCATCACTATGTGGTTGATGGCAATGCAACTTTAGAGAAGGGTGAAGCTAACAAATGAGATGAGATGAGATATTTAAGGTTTTTTAATTTATATTTATCTCATTAGTTTCATTGTCATTTGATTCTAAGAGTTTTGGTGGTATATTCTAAATGAGTTTAGGGTGACCATTGTAACCTCAGGTAGAGAGGAAAATAAAGTTAAACCATTAAGATTATTGAAATGGAATGATAGGTAAGGATTAAAGGGTTGGAATCTAAAATAAACCATAGCCCTTGAAATTTTCAAAATTATAAGGGTTAATATCACCTTGAATCCTATGGATTACTTCATTGTGAGGAAATAAGACACATTAACAAGTAGAAGAGGAAACTTCTCTCATGCAATGAGTTCATGGCCTGCCAAAAAAAAATGTTATAAGTTAGAACAAAGTTGAAGATCATCACATTCACTCAAATAATGATAGGTGGGATGGTGAAAGGAAGCCACACACAACCTAAGGGAGGCATTTGGCTTTTGTCATAGCCTTAAAAATGTTGTGTGTGGACTTAAGGTTATGCTCAAAATACCATAAGGGTTTTAATAAAATTGGGAGAGGCAACATAAGTGCATAAACCATCATCAATCAAGGTATTCTTAATTTGGATATCACTAATTTAGACATTGATGAAAAGGGGAGAATCATCCACATGAAGAAGAATCTCCTTGGAGATCACATAAGCAATGCAGAATTTGATGGAAAAAGAAGAGTCCATTATTTCATGAATGTCTATGGACATATCCTCACACTATTGTAAAATGTTGTCTTCTAATCTATATAAGGTGGCTTCATATCCTATTACGAGATGATGAGGGATGTTTATTTAAAATGAGAACTTAATATGATGATTATAATGATGCAAAAAGGGGTATATAAGTTTTATAAATGAGATTTGAGATTGGAGATTAATAAGTTTTGTGATAGGATCCCACTAATCAAATCCCATAAGGGGACTACTGTGAGTATGTCAATTGTGTTGAAGGAGGTCCTTCTAAAGAGGATCTGAAGTGAATGTGAATTTATGTTTATAAGATGCAATATATTTAATTGAAGGACAAACATGTTGAGTGTCTTGAGACGATTGGTTAGTTGATGTAGGTTTGGTTTAAGATGAATTGGAATATGTGTTAGTAGAAGTTTAAGTATCATCAATGATGGGTAAAGAGGTTGAAGGAGTATTAGAAATGGTATGAGAAAAGTTATCCAAGGGAGTCGTTCTATTTGGTTCAACAAAAGATATAAGGTATTGTTTCCCTATCTCTATTAAGTGAGTTGGGGAAGAGTCTTGGATAAAGGAAAAAGTGTGAAAGGCTTGAGGAGTGTGGATGGGATGGGGATTAGTGCAGGTAATTATGCTTATCATGTTAATCATATTGAAAAAATTCTCTTTAAGATTTGGGTGTATAAGACTATCAATATTTTTGGTAGAAGGAATAGGCTTATCTTTTTTATCTTGGTGATTTAGAAGAGGATCACTATATATGGCCAATTGAGAATTACCCTGGTTTAAATCTTGACATTTAGTTTGTGTTTCATTAGATTTGAAGGTAATCTCATAGGCTTTTGATGTTATGAATGATAAAATCATGGTCAAAATTATGACCGACAAGGAAATCCATAAGCAAATTATGTAATTTGTGAAAAGTCTCATGAGAATTACCCCAACTAGTATGAAACTAAAAATAATTATTAGGATCATACTTGGATTTCATAGGATGAGTGGGATCAAATTCTTATACAAGAAGACTTTTTAGACACTTTTTTAATTCTATGAAAGATAAAGGTTTATGAATATTAATGTTATTGACCGAAGATAAATGAGTATTAGTGCAGTGGTTTATAAGAGAAGATTGTTTCAAAACCTAATTAGTGATAATAACTTGAATAAAATTAATGGCATAATAAGGATTAGTGACATCATCATTATTATCATGATGATTCTTATTTTTTATTAACATGTTAGTGCCCATATAATGTTGGGATGGCTAAAATTGATGCATGATGAAATATTTATCTTTGGCTTGGTCAATGACCTCTTATAAAGTGTGTGAAGAGAGTGTCCAAAAAATTATATTAAAGATGTTATTATCTTCCATATTATGTTTACATTAATTAGACAAGGTCTTCTATCATTTGATAAAATCTTGTGCAGTTTTTATCTCAATTTGCTTAAAATTGATAAAATGGGCCAAAGTATTTTCAAGGAGATGACCATTTTGAAAATTTTAGACTATAGGATTGTCTTAATATTCCAAAAAAGTGATAAAATGAGATTTGAGTTTGTTATACCAATCTAAATCATCTCCAATGAGAGTTTTTAGTAATAGTTTGGTAGTGGCAAAAGTATAAAATTTGGCCCAATCTTTATGTATATATCCAAATATTTTTAAGTGGAGAGTAGGATCGACTGACCCATTGTAACTAATGGTAGGGGTGATACCTCCTATATCAATGTTATAAATTTGAGGTGTAAGAGGCTCATTTTAAAGGTTCTTGATTATTTTGTTAATAAGAGTAGGTTGAGGGATAAGATTAACTTAAGAATCCCAAATAAATGGTGGGGGAACATTTTGGGTATGCATTCCCCATAGAATATATTGAGGGTGATTTTAAATATAGATAAGATGATTTTGAATTTTCATCATTTAGTTAAAATTATTACGTAAAAAATAATTCATTTTATTAAAACTTTGTAATAGAATTTGATGGGTTTGAGTGGTGTTATTTATATTATGTGAAGCATTGGCATTGGTATTAGTGTTTGGAGAGGAATTATTGGTAAGTGAGGCACCAGTATCATGAATTAATTATGTTTCAAAATATGTAATAGTAGAGGGATGAGAAGTATCACTAGAAGAATTATTACCATAGGTAGTAAATGATGAACTAGTACAACCATTAATAAATTGTGTCTTAGAAAAGGTCCACTAAATGTATAACTTGCCATGCTAGTAGAGATATTGGGAATGGAGGTAGAGGAAATCATAGAGGAAGATGTCATAATATGACAATGGGTCAAGAGAGAAGGAAGAGGTTGAGAATTAAAGAAGCTAGTATCCCCAAATCTATGTTTAAATATAGGAGAAGGTGAATGGGGATCCTCAGTTTCACCACTAATCATGAGATGGTAAATAGTAGAAGGATATTTTCCTTGATATTGATGATAATAATTGACGAAGAAGATAATTTATAGAGTATACTCTAATTTAGGTTGATATTCTAAGGAAAAGATAGGGTTGAAAATTGGAAAGGAATGAGGAGGGGTCCCATAGTTTGTAGTGTGAATGGATACATAGACATTAATTTCATCTAGTTTAGGATATACAATATGATTATGGGAGAACATATTAGTTTTGGTAAATCTCATCATATCTATTGAATTCAACTTATTTTTGTCTTCAAATAGGAAGTTCTGGATGAGGGATAAAAATTAAGGGAGATAAATCTGATGCAAAGGAAAAGTGGTAGAAAAGATATAGAGGTGACCATGTAGATTATGTTATATAATCCAAGAGGTAAATAAGGGTACATATTCATACAAGTTATCTATGTGTTATAGATAGGATATGAAACTAAGGTGATAAGGATATAGGGTCGATTAGGTTGACTTAGTAATTTAAACCAAGAGGTAGATAGGGGTACATAGTCATATAGGTTAAATTTTTACTATAGACAGGGAGATAAAATAGGTAAAAAGGGATACATAGTCGTAGAAGTTAATTGTGTACTAATGAAAGGGGAAAACATAGTCTATAAGAGGTTGTACCAAATAAAATGATATTATGCTAAAATGGGGATTTTGTTTGAAATATAATTGAAGAAAAAAATGGAATTAAACAAATAAACAATTGGATCAATGTGAGTGATCCAATTGGGGCACACAACACAAAACCTTTCACCAACATTGACCAATGCAAGCTTTTGAAAAATTACAAACAATGATAAGAAAGAAAGTAGTCAAATTGAAAGGTAAGTGCTAACTAAGTGGTCATCTTTAGTGTTATTAGATGATAATAATGTGTTTTTTAAAGTCTGATAGGGATGTTGGATTAAAATAGGGAACTAGAAAGCAATCTATGGATGGTTTTAGGATGTTTAGGTTGAAAGGAATCTATGTTGGAAATGGTACTATCTTGGTATTAGGGCCGAACCTATCACTTCACAATCATGGAATGATAAAGGTGTTAGGTGATTTTCCAATAGATACCATTAACCATGTATTTATAGTCCAAGTAGGTACGTCTTGGGAAGACATGTGTTAAATGTGTTTTGAATATTGTGTGATTTGATAGTGTTTGAAAAAGAGACAAATAGTGTAACTAAATGGTAATTATAAAATTACCTATTTAGACCATGTGAGTTATTATAAGCATGAAAAAAGTTGAAAAAGAATCTATGAATTAATTACTAGCAAACAATTGTTAAATCCCAAATTTAGAATACTATAGTGTCAATTTAGATGACACTGTATGAAAATAGTACATAACATAGTCGACTAGGTTACTACAATTCTATTAAAGTAATAGTCCTTAAGAATAGTTTCAAGTAGGTCAACTCAATCTTTTAGATAAAAGAGAGGCTATTTAGCTAAGTCGACTGGGTCAACTTAGTTTGCAGTAGGGATATAATTTAGAAGGCTACTAAATTATACAAAATAAAATTAAAATGAAGCACTAAAATCACTAAGAGATAATGATAGAAATGTTTGTGGGTTGGAAGATGATTAGAATTAAAAAATTTATGTTGAAGTGCCTTGAATGCTACATTCAAATTCTACAAACTAAGTTGACTAGTTCAACCCAATTATGGAAAACCCTATGTACTAAAGAAGAATATGATGATTGGGTTAACCTATTTGACATATTTTGTTGATATAAATGTTGAATAAGAGATTATGTTCACCTATTTGACCTATTTTATTGATTAGGATGCTAACAGAGAAACTAAGTTAACCTATTTGACCTTGTTTATTGATTTGAATGTTAGCAAAGAGAATAAGATGATAGATTCAAGCTACTTGACATTGTATTCTTATTTGGGATTGAAGAAGAGTAGTCTATGAATTTATTCGATATGCTAAATTGTATATAATGAATACTATCATAGAAATAAAATAGTTATTTTAATATGACTATGTGTTAAACCTATGCACATAAAGTTAGAAGTATACCAAATTATTTGATATATTATCATAAATATAGAAACTAATAAGATGATAAAAATTAAATTGTGAAATAAAACCTACAAGGGTTAGATTCATGTTGGATTCAATAGAATGTATGGAATAGTAAATGCAGTAGATCTATAAATCAATCCTAGGTTGAAGAAGATAAATCCTGCTTACACTTTCGACTGGGGATACATTAGATAAATAGGGTCATGACCAAGATGGATCCACTAAACCTAGTCAAGGGATCTCATATCACAATAATATCACTATGGAGGGTTATAAAGCCTTAAATAAAGAAAAACTAAGGAATAATGCAAACTTGGTCCAATGTTTTCATATTTACTAAACTAATAATAAGCAAAGTAAAAGTCTAATATAGTTCTCACCAAAGCTTGTACTACAAAGGTGGGCTAATAAAATTAAAAAGTAAACATTGATAGAAGACATATACTAATATTAACCTATATAGAGTCCTAATGCATGGATAATAAGTGAAAAAGTATATCTATCTACTTTCACAAAGGAGGAAAAAAGTTAGGAATACTTGCCTTTGAAGAGGAACCCGCTGAGCCTCAATCTCTTTCTTGGACAAGGTCCTTTATAAGAGTTTGTTATGTTATGTAAGGATGAAAAGGATAAATCATCTATGGGATAAACAGACTATCAATATATGCAAAGTACACATCCATAAGAAAAGATCCATATTTTGATGTAAAGTATGAAACCCTGAACTTGTTCCTCAAGTAGAATGGTGATAAGCAGATGCATAATATATCTTACTTCTTCCTCTTTTATTTTAAAAATAGAAAAATGAATGTGTTTATATATCCATATCAAACCATAAAACCTTTTAAAATTTTATGCCAATAGGGTTGACCGAATTTAACTAGTATCATAATTGACAAAAAAAAACACTAGGTCATGGACTAGGTTGGCCATGGGCCTGCTTAGACCCTAATACATTTTCTCAATAAGAATATAAGGTCGATGTGGATGACTATGTAATGTAAACTATAAAAAAAGGGTTATAGGTTAGGAAATGGATAATTAAGTTGGTAAGACACTTGAGGAGGGTGAAAAAAAGAGGCAAAGCTTATGGGAATGGTTTTAGGAGATAAGTCTATAGATAGTTAGTGGTAAAAAAGGACCAAAATCCTATGAAACACCAATTGTATTCCTACCCTTTTCTTAGTGTAACCCTTATGGAATACACTCATAGAGACTGAGACTCAATGGATTCCTACAAAATAAAGAGCGTTAGTCCTTGTTAAATTTTTAAAATATTATGTGTATAGAGAAACTAATTGCCTTAGAATGTAAAAATATTATAACTAACATTATTTCATTATTTCTCAATTTCATCTGAACTGTTTGTCTAATTTACTATTATAGAAATCACTTCCTCTCTATGGATTGTATCAAATTTTAGAATTGCCAATTAGAGAAGATCATTGGTTCATGCATGAATGTTTTCAATATTTGCGTTTCCATCCTTTGCTACACCTCCTATAGAAATCAATGAGGGATCAAAATTAGCTTTATAATTGAATAAATTTATAGATCCAATACATGCTTTTTGATGATTTTCTTCAATCTATTATTTTATTTATTCAACAAAACTAGTTTTTATTTCAAGGAAATAGTTCTATTTAAAAAACGTCATGTTGTTTGGAGGTGCACTTCAAGTAATTTCACTTGATTATTCAAATTATCATATTTTGACTACAATCAAATGATGAATATTAATTAGATAAAAACATACAAGAATTAAATGCATATGGAAAAAAAAACTTGGAATGAATATAACTTACCACAACTTTCCCCATTTTTTCATTAACAATGTCCATAAATCTTTTGTCTTTTTCCCATTTTTTATAGTACACCTATGCTTATGCATTAAAATTCTCAAGGCTATTCAACATTATATCTAAAACTTTATCATTATGATAATTATTAATATTCACTTTAACAAAACATTATATTTAGTTATTTGATTTTTATCTAATTTGTATATTAGGTTATGTTGGGAGTGATTGTGAAACTAGGTAGCTATTTCCTATATCAAAACATTAGTTCTTAAATCCCATATCGTCAAATAATAAACATCAACCAGAATAATTATTTTACATAAGAATTTTTATTATCTACCAATAAATTATCTAATAGAAAATTGGTAAGCTCATCATCAGTCTTAGGAATCTCAGGATTGAATTAGCAAGGGGGTGAGCTAGACCCCAAAGAGGTAGATGTTGGTATTACTATGAATCAGCCTCTGTCCACTTTGACTATGATATGTGAATAATATCATTGGTATTTTAAAAATAATATTTATACACACTCTCCATCTCCAAAAACTCATCATCAATATCTATATATTGTAAAATAGTGGTCCTTGAATTGGGCATATAACTAAGACAAAGGTTTGGAAACTCTAATGTTTTCAAATGGACATGACAGTACTTAACATCAAATATGAAATTTATTTCCTCTATTAATAATTTGATGGGATGTTGGTAGTGGTGTAAAATTTGGCCTTTAAAAAGGGGTCTCTAAAAGTTTGAAATAGATCAAGTAACTTATAAACAAAAATAAACATAATATTTTATAATTATATTGAAAAAATTATTTAATTGTGGGTACGTAGCTAGCTGTTAAGGATGCCCTCAAGATATATTTTGCAACTAAATATTTGGAGGTGCATTTGGGAAGATTGAGAGGAAGATTCAATTGACATTGTAATAACAACATGAATATAAAAAAACATAATATATACAATGTATAATGAAATTATAAATAGTAAAAATAAGAAAATGATATTACCAATAACATGAGAAAATGTTTGAGTTTGTGTTGGTTCAACTGGATGGGGTGGAGGGACTAGAGGCATAACCTAACTTTGTATTCTTTTATGTCTAGTCAATGGAAGAAGAGATGATTCAACATCCATATCTAATTTTATAGATGCTTCAAGGGGTTGTCTAAATATTACCATTGATTTTATTATTAAAAATAGATACAAAATTATATTATATAATGACATAATTAATTGTATCAAATACTGAACATTAAGTAAATTTTCAATAATAAACATAGAACATAAAATAATGGACATAATTACCTCATGTTCTTCAACCGAAAGAGAGGTGGGTTATATTTTATATTAAGGGGTAGTTGGAATTTTTGTTCTCTCCATTTGTAATTTATGAAATGCCTCACTCTAAAAAGTAATAATATAATTGGTAGATGTAAAATTATAATTATTAATGGTAAGAGAAAAATTTAAATCATTGATAAATTTGTATATATATATGTACACCAATGAAATTTTTTTCTACTCAAAGTATGCAAGATATATACCATAGCCTAGATTAGTATGTCAACTGTTATTCCCATCAGTATATTTTTTTATGGAGAGAAATATATCATGCACATAAGAAAAGGATTGCTAACATATTTTACAGGGAGACTCCTACTAGAGTTTCTCTTCCCTACATAGTAACATTTCAATTGATGATCGTAAATGGTTCACTATTAAGAATTTTTACTAAACATATAATTTTTAAAATAATGTTTAATTTAAAAAATCAATTCAATAAACTAGGATGAACCCTCAATCAATAGGTCAAAGAGAGACTGCATATACTTCTTATCTTGATCCGTCAGAGATGTATGGGTGGTCATATGGTTAGCATTTATGTCTATAAGGTTGTACCCTATTAATCAATGGATATCTTTTGGGATAACACAAAATTATAAAACCCATGATTGTACCTTCACTATAAACATGCACTCATCATGGTCATAGCTCCTAAGTAACTAAGCCTCTAAAATGGTATTCATGTCATACTTGGTCATCCTGACAAACCCCTTCAAACCATACTTTCTAACCTAGATTCTATGTACTTGTCTTCTTGTTAAATAAGTAATAGTATTTATGGGCACATGAGGATTTTGTATAGTATTTTAGACACGAATGAGCTTGGGGAAATCAATTTTTTATAGGTGGTGTCTAAGTGGTGTCTAGGAGGTGATTTGATTTGTTTCAAATCACGACTATAAGAATTCAAAGGGGATAATTCAAGGTTAAAATGTGTGAAAAAGTGATCAAATATATTTAAAGGAACTAACATCAATAAAATGATAGGGTTTGTAATATTTGACAATTGTGTTGGTAGATGATAAAATAACTATCATCTGATAGACTCACTATGATTTTGACAACCCATCTTCTAGATGGTAGCCATGGTAGCTGAAGTAAAAAGTCATCTATATCATGTAGATAGATATATGGAGAACATGATCAAATGAATACATCCTATATTAGATAGAATACATCATTTAGTTAGGTGAATCATATGCTAGCGAAAGATAACACAATTGATGCAAAAAAGGCCAATCTTCTATAGGCCATAACTTTTGACCCGTAGCTCTATTTGAGCTCTTCCATAGGATAAAACAACTATCTCAAAAATTTTGATTTCAATATATCCAAACCCACTCTATAATTTTAGAGTTGATTTCAATCTTTTTTGGAGGTGATACGTGATCATCCGATGGTCCAAAATTAACATTTAATGATTTTTTTCAAGAATTTTCTATTTTTAGAACTAGACATCAACTTTAGTTGAGTTTCATCCCATAGGATAATTATAGTGTTTAGAGTATTTATGAATATTTTTAGAGCCACAAACACTTTCATGTTAAACTTATTATAAATAATGACTGCTAAAAATATACATTTTTTTAGATTTTAGTTTTTTAAATTTTTTCATGTCGACTCTAAATTCTAATTTGAGGCTTATTTAAGGATGGTTTGGGTTTGTAATTATTTTAAGTCATTCATTATAAATCAATTCTAAGTTATTATTTCATAATTTAGCTTATTGGTAATTTTAGTGTTTTGATAGTATTTTTTGGGTTCATTATCTGGTATCAGATCATGTTTGAATCTTAGAGGAGAAACACATGGTGAGATGATGAGGAGGCATTGTGAACATGAACCATACTATAAAAGAGATGTACATGCAATTTTAATAATTAACTAAAGTTATCATCAATCAATAGAGAAGGCAAGGTGGTGATGAGGAAGACATAGATCATGATGAAAAAGTTTGATAAGAAGAAGAACAATAAGAGTAGCCACTGTAGATGGAAGATAGGATGGTTTAAGACTTAGAAGGAAGGAACGAAGGAATACAGATTGATTTTATTGATTATTGAGGTAGTTCAAAAATAGAGGAGCTGATAGATTGGATGAATAACATATATAAATTATTTGAATGGAAGACTCTGAGGGAAGACATGATAATAAAGTTTGCATGGACAAAATTGAAAGGTCATGGAATGATTTGGTGGGATAACTTGTAGAAATAGAGATAGAGAAAAAGTGAAGAGACTATTAATTCATGGAAGAATATGCAAAATAAGATAAGATATAAATTTCTTCTCATGGATTATGCATAAACCCTATGTAGAAGATTCTATAATTTGAGGCAATAGGATCACAATATACAGGAGTATATAGATGAATTTTATAAGATTTGCATACAAGTGAATCATGATGAAAAAAAGAGTATATGGATGAAAGGTATGTAAATGGTTTGAATTTTTGTATTCAAGATAAATTAATCATGCTTAAAATACTTTGTAGGGAGGAGGTTTATCAATTAGCTTTGAAGGTAGAAGAAAAATAAAATAGATAGAATTTTAGAAGAATATCTCTTGGTCCAAGAAGAGCTAGATCTCCTCCAAATAGGAGAAGAGGTGGGTTTAATAATGCCATAGATGGATATAATACCAATATAGATGAATCATCACATGGTGCAGAAAGACAAGATGATAATAGGAAAGGGTTTCAATATCGACAAAGAGGAAGAGGATATCAGAGAGGATGAGGTTATGGTAGTGATAAAGGATGGTTTCTAAATCAACCTAGATCTTATGTTTGTTATAGATGTGGAGAATAAGGGCACAAACCATTTGAGTGTCTGCATTATCAATATCAAGAAAGGAGCCAAGAATATCACCCAAGAGTAAATCTAGTTGACACTGAGATAGAAAAGCAAAATATGAAAGTTATACTAGCAGATGTTGGAGAGAATATTAGGATGAGAATAACCATGATCACTCCAATGAAGGAATAAGTACATAATAAATAAGGTGGTAATGCATGTCTATGATCAAATATTTTTCAAACAAGATGTACTTAGGGTGGATAGGTACACAAAGTAATTATAGATGGTGGTAGTTGTGAAAATATGGTTTGTAAAAAAATCATAACAAAACTAAATTTACAATGTGAAACTAATCCTAAACCTAATCATATTTCATTATTTAATAAAGGGAATGAAGTTACAGTAGATAAAAGGTGCTTAATCAAGTTTTCTATAGGAAAAAGTTATAATGATGAAATATGATGTCATATTATTCTGATGGATGCATGCCATGCATTATTGGGGAGACTCTGGTAATTTGATAAGAAAGTAATTCATTATGAATAAAATAACACATACACCTATTGGAAAGGTGTTATAAATCTACTTTTGTTACCTCTTAAAGAGAAAGAGAATATATAAAGCATGGTCTTTACTAAAGAATTTGTCCAAGATATGAAGGCACCAGGGTATTATTATGTATTAGTAACAGAGAATGAATAAATAGAAATGATGAAAATACCAACAAAATCAACAAGAATATTGAAATAATATGTAGATGTTATTTCTAATGAGTTACCAGATGGTTTACCACTGAAGAGAGATATTCAACATCACATTGATTTGATTATAGGATCATGAGTACCCAATCAACCAACTTATAGTATGACCCCAATAGAAGATATAGAATTAAATAAACATGTTACTAAATTGCTAAGAAAGAAGGTAACAAGGGAGAATATGAGTTCATGTGAAATACCAACATTGCTAACTCTGAAGAAAGATGGATGATGGATAATGTGTGTGGATAGTAGAGTAATTAAGAAAATTACAATATAGTATAGGTTTCCTATACCTCATTTAGATGACATGATGTATTTTATTGCAAGATAAAAATATTTTACCAAGATTGAAATAAGAAGTGGTTATTATCATATTCAAATTCGTGAAGGAGAGGAGTGATAAACTGCATTCAAAACCAAGGATCGCTTATAGAGTGGATGGTGATGCTCTTTGGATTATCTAATGCACCCAAAACATTTATGGGGGTGATGAATATAATGCTATGATAATATATGGGTAGGTTTGTGGCTATTTATTTTTATTGTATTTTTATATTCAGTAAGACTAAAAAAGAACACTTACAACATTTGAGAATGGTACTATATTTTTTAAGAAAGGAGAAGTTGTACGTAAATTTGAAGAAGTGTAGGTTTATAATAAACAATTTGGTAGTTTTTGAATTTATAATTTCAATAGATCATGGGAAAATGGATGAAT
>JARHVA010007674.1:505000-510000 GCA_037957365.1 Torreya grandis
ATAGACTGGTAGACTCTTTTATAGTTTATACAACTAAACCCCTAGTGACTCGCATATGAGAATAAGGATCTTATTTTTATATGAATTTTTATTTACCATGATTATAAATATAGTTTTCATGTTATTAAAGGAATAAAAAAATAAAATATTGATAATATTATCTTATGACTAAAAAATTTATTATATTTTAAAATGTAGGTCCTAAATGGCGTACTCATTTCAACTCATTGTCAAACAATAAAAATTATTTTTTTTTGGTTTTCATAACAAAAAATCCCCTTGTATCCATGAATTGATTGGCATAATGGGTATACATATATTGAAGGTATAAAATATTTTTTCTTTTTGATACATTTTATGATGATTATTTAAGACGCAACTAAAATGATATATTGGGTAACATGAAAATAACCAATAACCCATAGGTATTGGGAGGATTGAACTGATTTTAAATGAACCAAGTTGGTGCTATATTTGTTGGTAGACAATTTTATTAGTTTGAATTATCATTTATCATCATGAAAAGTGATGGTCAAAAAAATAATTTGCTTTTATCATTGGTTCTCAAATAAGGGATTATTACATCAATTCAAAAATAAACGGTGATGATATTGATATACATTAAGAATGAAAAATGGAAATGTAACTTTAATAATGGGAATGCTTGTCCATGCGCACTATAATAGTAACTAAGATTGACGTTCTTGGACAACATGCCTTACAGAAAACCTAAAATATAAACCATATTGATATGCCAATTTACCAACATGCCATAGCCCAAAAATTATAGATAATGTGTGCTCAAGCCTTCTTTGCTAAAAGATTTGTCAGATAAACAAGAATTTTCCTTTACAATTGTTGTAGACTGTACACATAAAAGTAGATAGGCTCAACCACTTGAGATGATTATTCAAGAGGAAAAAATGTATAAGGAAAGCATATTTGGTTTGTAACATCAAACATGGACTATATGGATAGATGAGCTAAAGAATGTCTCCACTAATTCATGTCACTCTTAAAAATGTAGTACTATTTAGCACAAATGTGTCAAATATACGTTGAAATTATGAAATTCATATCCAAGAAATGAAAGAACTCTAGGGAAAAGCGTTAGCTATTTTTTAAGAAAAATGTAGACACAAAGAATATATTTTTATTTATGAAATGGACATCATAGGATCAGAAATAAGTTTCTAATTGCATTAGACATTCCCTCAAAATAATAACAAATATTTTTGTGGTTGCTCAATTTAACTTGTTGGAAACCTAGGTCACCTACCTGCATATAAGGATAAACCAATGTATGTATGTAAGTGTTTCGGTCACACATTATAATGACTAGTGTTCACCACATATTGATTAGTGTTTAGAAATTTATTAATCAAAATAAAAAATTTAGACTTGATAAAACATGCCAATACTAGATTCCCATGTCAAGAACACATTCATTTATGTCTCTAAGAAGGAAAAAAAGCCTTTAAAATCTCCATACATTTATGTGTGACTATTAAATTAGATACATTGCATACTAATTAAAATGTTAAGGTTTTTAAACATTATTGTTACAATAAGAAAATTCGATTAGGGAAAACAATATGTTGCACCTAACTTCAATGACACTCATCTAGATATAAGAGTATTTACGTGCAAATAAGAAGACATTATGATTACATGCAATTTTTAATCATTAACAAACGTAAATCAAAATGGTTTGGGCACTATCCATACATGAAGCACAATGAATATCTCTCAATATAGTAACAATTAACATTGACAACACCAATCATTGAGACTTGACTTTCATTGTGTTATCTTAAGTTTGCTCATTCTACAATATGCTTATCTCCCCTGCATTTTAATTTAAATGCTATACAACAATAAATAATAATAAACATGTAGAAACTACAAAAGAAAAAGAAGCAAGACTCAATGTAACATAATTTATAATATATTACATCTTATGTAAAAAACTATCATAATTCTAATACCAATATTTCACACTTTGTCTCATTTTTTTTTTAAATTTTACCATTTTAAATTTAGACTGTTCACACTAATTTTTACTTAAAATCTCCACTAAACAATAACTGAAAAACAAATCCTTTCTGGCCGAATTTGTACCATTGAAGCAACTACTAATTATTGACATTTCATACAATTACATGTTAGCATTGTAAGCTGTATCATCCATCGGCTTAATTACCCATGTTTAAAGTTTTGCATTATTTATTGCCATATCCAATGCCAATCATTGGTATTGTAGTATAAACGCGACATTATTAACGCAACCATGGAATTTAACCATGAAATGAAATCATTATATTATTTTTATTTTATAACTGATGGAACTTCTCCAAATGAACGCACTCTGTTATTATTCTCGAAAAAACATTGTACAGACTCAGTATTCATTTTTTTGGGGAATTCATTATTAAAAGAGGAAGAAGTATATATACATCAGTTTTAACATTGGATGTATTTCAGCCGAGAAGATTTTTTCTATACGTAAATTTAAATAGATTTTAACACTTCGAAGATTTTAAGACTGATTATACGCAGAAGAATGAAAGGGTTCGCTATGAATATGTTTTAATTGAAAGTTCAGTATTTAGAAAAGCCAAAGAGGACACATTCTCGTGTCGCTGACTGAAATCATATCGTGATTTCCAAATACAATTACATTTCAACAACCTTAGATTTTCCCACTAGTGGGAAATATAAACATCCAGTTCGAGATGCAATTATAATCGATAGAACGTCTTGAAATCGATACCTGAACAACACTCGTTTTGATTCAATTGATAGTTGACATGGGTGGCTTCGTTGTCTTTTCAGTGTTTTATTAGTCTTTTCGGTGCTTCGGGTGGGTCACGTAATTACGTCATTTTTATGATTGATTTCATTGTCATTAGTCTTTTCGGTGGTGTGGGTAAGTCATTGTTGATGATGTTTTTGATAGGGTGGAGAATCTCACGAAATTGGATTAGTGAAAATATTTAAATGTCATGAATTTTATGGACGTAAAGTTAATATTATTTAATATTTTATTTTATTTTATGAATTTTTTTTGACAAATATTATAGAGACATTTTGAAACATTAAGTTATTATATATTTATTTATATATAGAGAGATAGATTAATGTTTAGAATTAATAATTTCTATGTTTTCAATAATTTTCTCATTATAAATATAAGGTTTGAAAAACATATAACAACCACTAAAATCTAAAACAAGACTAATAATTTGTAGGTTTTAAAATAGGGTATCTTCAAAAACATAGTACAATGAGTGAGGATCATAAAAACTACACACATTCAAATATAATTAACAATTGAAATATATTTTTTTAATATATAGGGGTCTGATTTATTAAAAGACAATTAATATGGAAAACAAGTTGTTGAAAAATATTAAGCGATTGCGAGTTCATAAAATAAGATCTTAAAAAATGCCTAGTTATTGGTAGGTTACAGGGTGCATGTAAATGATGAACAGATAATATTCTTTACATGTCTAGAAATTTCCACAATATTGGCAAAATTCTCTAGAGTTGAAGGGAAAAATGCCTACAACTTACCTTTCATTCCAAGAAATATGAAAATATCGAACACAAAATTTCATTTAAGTAGTTGTAAATTCTGACAAAATATATAGAAATTTTCAAAGTGCATTTAGAGTAACTTGAACAAGTTTTTAATAGGAATAAGTTCGGGAACCTAGCAACAATTAGGTTCTAGCATTTTTCTCACTGTGAATATTTACTATGTTAGCATGATTTATTTGTAACTTAACATTTTCTAAGTTCTAAATATTGATCCTAGTTGAGACATGTTCTCATTGACGAATTTATTTAAATTTCTAAAATAAAATCTAATTTTTCATGAAATGAGATTCAATGACATGGGAATCTAAATCATAAAACCTTTTTGGGATTAGAAATAAATAGGATATTTGATCAATGAACTTATAGCAACTTATTTGTATTTTTTTTCCAATTTAATGCATAATTGGTTAAAATTTAACAAATTGTTTGTGAATTAGTTAGCAAGAATCAACCAAAAAATAATAACCAATATTTAAAATCGTAATTTACAAGATTTTTCAATTGGATAGAAATTCATCACTAAAATTTTCGTAGATTTTAAGTTCATAGTGAATGGATGAAACATTATGTATTATATTATTTATTTATATTTTTTGACCCGAGCCTTATTCAAGAATACGCATAGGATAACAACAATGGATCATTAATCTTTCAGTTGAAGGTGTGTATAATATAACAAGCTAAGCTCGAATGTGCATGCAGTATTATCTCATTTTTCAATTTAAAACCAAAACAATAACGACCTAAAAAGGAAGAGATCCACATTTTTTATGGAATAGTAGTTTTAGAATTTTGATTGAAAGCATGCCCACAGGCAAACAAGTATCACAACATAATATATAGTTGTTTTTCCTAGCGAAATATTCCAAGACGATAATAATGATTCACTTGTTTTTCTATTAAAATGTTATTATACCTTTGAAAAAATATAGATATATAAAAGTCAGGAAACAAATTTATTATTTACTTCATCAGTGTTCTGGTATTATTTATTTGCATAAAATATTAAAAGTATTAAATAAATGCACGCAACCAAATAAAAACTCAAATTTATTAAATATGATAAATAATTATGTCACCATTTTTAACATATAAAATGTGTATATATGTAGTTATAATCAATTTTTTATTTAAATATTAGCGTTTAAGGAGGCGACAATAATCTTATGCAATGTATCTAAGGTTGCAGGGTTGCAGTAGAAGATGTTGGATATTATTCAGGGGATAGGGAAAAGTTGTTACTAGAAGGAGGAAGGGGAAGCCTTTAGCACTAGCGAAAGAAAATCCTTCAATATATTTTCAAGAGGATTACCTACCAAAAATTATGTTTCGATAATGTCATTTGCAAAAATTTGTATGATTTGTCACTTATCCAATTCATGGCCTTCTCTCCT
>JARHVA010007674.1:517500-520000 GCA_037957365.1 Torreya grandis
TTATGAGATTCAAATGTCCGTAATGCTAAATAATACGCAATCAAGTAATATTTATACCTATTAGTTATATACTATGTTTAAACTAAATAATAATGGTCAGAAGAAAATAACTTATAGTCTCACATCATGATGCACCATTATATTCTATATATGTCTAAACACTTTTACTTATTATTATGCTCGCCATATGTATTGTACAGAAGTTTTCAATTTTGTATGTATATATACTAACAGTCATTTATGACACAAGTCAAGTTTTATGTAAGATCTAGACATATATTATAACCATGTATCAAAAAGATATGAATTGAGTAATACAAATGATAAACCTCTCTATATCCATAATCCATTCTAATTGATTTACTATTAATTATTTTTAAAAAAACTTCTAATTCAATTTCACCATATAAGACATTCTCAAGGTTATTTATGTGCTTATGTTGTACATCATTCCATGTGTTTCATCTATATATGATGCCATAGGTTTGAATCAGTTGACATGCTTTTTATAACAGTACTATGTTTCAATTATTTTAATTAATGTTTATTTAGGGTTTGAAACATAGCAAAATAATAGACTTATCTCCCTCACAACTCATTTATATACATATTTCATCATATCTTAGAATTATATATATATATATATATATATATATATATATATATATATATATATATCATCTAATTATTTCAATCATGAGTATAGCATTAGTCATTGAAGAGTATGGTAACACTACAATAGAAATGTCTATCTTTGGTATTTTTTACAAAAATTATAAAAATATCCCTATTACATAATAAATAACGCTATTCATCTCTCTAATAATCATGTAGATTTATTTACATCCATCCTTGAGCATAGTCATAATGTTATTATGGTTCCCCAAGATAAGTAATCACATCTCCATCTATTGGTTGACAAAATAATATTTTCCAAGATTTAATCACATATTACTTAGCTAAAATGTATGTATATGTGTGTGTCATCATATGTTTCCAATGTAATCACTACGTAATCATAGTTATTCTCAAGATTGACCAAAATTATATTTTCTTAGATTACTTCTAAATAACATGAATATTCTTTCATTATAATATTATAAAATACTATGTAGAGATTATAATATGTTCATAAATTAGTCACACCTATATGTATACAATGATCTAATTATTATATTTACATAGTATAATATTATTGAAAATATATTGTAATAGATTATCAACTATACATTACTTAAATTTTTAGTTTTCAATTTTTACTAGTTTAATATATGAATATATTTTGGTTGTATTCAATATTCATTAAATTACTAGTCTATTATAATTATACTATAGATACCAGTCGTATATTGAAGGGATCAGTGACTATATTAAAATATTACTTTTCTTAATGTTATCATATATGTTCATTATTGGGAACTATATGTGGATAAATGAAATATTATTGATATTGATCCATATAAATAAATAGATGGTTTATATATAACACACTCTTTAGAGTATAATGATATTTATACTTGCATAGATCACCCACTAACATTATGAGTGAATTATTCAATTCCTCACTAATGTCATTGATAGACCATTTAATTATGGTGTCTACATGTTCCATCCACATAGTATACTCATAAATTTCATGCCACACTATATTAATATAATTTATAAAATTTGACACTAGGCATCTACCACATATATAAATATAGTTGACAATTTATGGCTCCTGCATATCCATAATATATAGTCATTTATAAATTACCATTAATATATAGTCATTAATTATTAATGTATAAAATATGGATTAATGGTAATATATATTCCATGATAATACAAAACAACATATAGTAATATAAATGGTATAAATATTCAGTGATTATACTATATAAAAAACTCAATGATTTATACCAATCATCCTCTACTTAATGGATTTGCTATATAAGATTTATATGATCTAAAAACATATATATACTTATTGACCTCTAATTAGATTATACACCTATATTTCAATAGACCTTTGGTTTAATTAATGTGGGCATATTTGGTATAATATGTTATATTATAGGATACAGTCATGTATTAGGGCAAGTAGACACCACACATACAAATTGGCACAATAAAAAAATTTGCCATACAAAAAAAATTAATTACAATTATAAAAAAAATTCCATATATAACATATATATTATATATTAAATATCCCTTATTATTTTAATCACTCCATTTATACTTATACAACTTTTCTATATACAAAACAAATATATAATTTTTTCTTTTTCTATAGTTTACTAAAATGTAGATAATCAATTTTATGTAGGTGGTTTTTTTCCATTTCAATCACTGTATTGATAAGTTTAAGAGGTTTGGTATATTTATTATATTTAAAATAAGTCACCATATATGCAAATTTAGACATTTTCATGATATTATAAAATAGTTTAGGGAAACCTGTACTTGATATCGATAACAAACTTTGTCGAAACCTCCTCAATTTCTTTGTTCTCAA
>JARHVA010007674.1:525000-577500 GCA_037957365.1 Torreya grandis
TAGAAGATAACAAAAACTAGTACGCTAACTTAGTAGTATGTGGCCAATATAGTTGGTTAGGTGAAAGGGATGACTTGGTACTCGTGGGCCGACTTAGTTTGTTAGTAAGTGGTCAACTATATAGTATAAAGGATGAAAATAGATGACTTAGTATTGGTAACCCAGATATGGGATGACATAGAAATGAAAAGGTTGATTTGGTTGAAATTGTAATAGGGTTGATCTAGTATTCATGAGAAAGTATAGGGATGATTTATTTTGTAACATGTCAATCTAGTATAAAACAAATAAAATAAATGAAATGAGTTTAGTTTTGTGAAATTTGTAAGAATCTGTTTTGATTGTGAATGACATGCAGATTTAATATATCATTTATTGGTTGATATTTTGTAGAGGAACTATATATTTTGGCAACAGATCAATGCATCATATTTACCTAATTTGTTGCAGCATTTGACAAATGTGGATAGTGCTAAATTGGTTGCATTAGGCTTTGGACGTATCATGGAGATGAGATGCATCCCACTAACTATTGATATCATTGTCATGTTCTTTAAATCATGGGAATGGTTAAAAAACATGTTTTGATGTGTGGTGGATGGGGATATCATAGAGGTAGGTATCGTACTTGAGGATGTCCATTTGTTACTTGAACTTCCTATAGTAGGGACATAAAAGATTATATATAATCTACTGAGGGTTGAGGGTAAGCTTATTCAATGTATATACTTGAAATATTTTGGACATATAGAAGGCTATGATTTGACTTGTGATAACATGAGTTTTGAGTCACAAGTTCGACAACAAGGTATAAATGTATGTGATAGCCTTGTGCTAGCCTATTTTGGATTAGGTTCAATATATGATTTTGAATCAATCATTGAAGTCTATCTGATGTATGATATGAAAGAGATGGTGTCCATAGGTCATAACACGGTGGGACTAATGGTGCTTGTGAGTGCATGGATATATGAGAGGTTCTTGATGTGTCCACAAGGTGGGTTTCCATATGTGATCGATGATAGGTTACCTCAGTTGATTCATGGATATAAGACCAAGTAGAATAGGTCATTATCCAAATACCAACACTATAAACATTTAGATGAGGAAATATTTTTTGAAATCTATACACATGTATTTCTACTATTTCACCGAATTGGGTGACCATGGTGTGAGGGTTGGTGTGAGTACAGATCATAGGAAACTATACATGGTGGGTGGAGATGCAACCATTAGCGCCCTTGTAAGGATAGTTTAGAATCCTACACCCAGTGGATCTTATAATAGTGCCTACATTTTGGGTATAACATGCAAGAGATTTGAGGTGTAGATGAGGAAGAAGGGTGCAATTCAAGAGACCAGAGATCAAGTTGTAACATGTGATACCATGGATTGGTCATGTATGATAGCTAGAATCTTGAGGAGGAGATTATATATATGTGTATGTATGGGAGTATAAGGTACCATAGCAGATATCATAGTAAGAAGACCAATGCCACATCATGCACACCACCAATGGAGATGTCATCAACAAGATTAAGCGTAGAGGTTGGTTACGTAGGATGACCCAATATTTAGCCCAATGTAGAGTAGGTTGATAGAAGAACCACTGAGGTGAGGCCCATGGTATGCCAGAGTGGTTACTCTAGGATTTTCTTTGATAAGGAGGTATCCCATAGATGAGTTGATTGGGAGACATGTTGATGGAGAGACGAAGATCCATAAATGAGTAGATAGGGAGATGGTGGTTGGTGTCATTGAGATAAGTATGAAGTGGTGTAATTTTTAGTGCTTAAGATAGAATAATTTATGTATATGATTGTATAAATATATATTCTGAGATGTATATGTGATATTATATTTATGTAGGTTTTAGTTTTTTCATATCCTATGATAGAGGAGACTAGATGGGGGTCCCTAGTCATGACAATGTACCATGACATTTTTGATGGGGTGTTAGAATTGTATGACCCAATCATAGTAGATGATCATGTGGTACCATCTAACCTAGCTCACACATGTTATTTTATATTGGTGGCAGAGGATTTGAATTAGCTAAAGACACACTAGTCTAGATTATAGCTAGTACCAACGTGGAAGGAAAAGAGGCATAGGCCTAGAAGGCCCTTGCTTAGGAGAGAGCCACACACATGGCTACCACGATCTAACTGGGATAGGTACAAACCCAAGTGAAAAAATTATAAGGATAGATAGTAGGTTTGAGATCATAAAAATCCTTATGATGGTGTACTTTAAAAAGGGGATGGTCTCAAGCATCTATGGGTAGTGTGGCAAGTCCATGAGATATCCATGATGGAGTATAACCATAGAATTCTAGCGATGTGTTTTTATATTTTGTATAAAAATGCATGATATATAGAGATATATTGTTTTGACAATAGGATTTTGGTATTGTTAGTTATAATTTAGTTGTGGTTTTTGATGCATGGATATATCTCAATCTAGCACATGTATTTTGGTTTTGTTGTATATGTTATTGGAAAAATATGTGTTGTTTTTTCTTTTATAGCATTATGTAATACACATGCATTATTAAAAATAAATAGGCAAAAATGATTTAGATAAATATAATTAATAATAAACAAATGCACTACACACTATTTCATGATGGTAAATGTGCAATAACAAAATATGACTAAGCATAATAAACAATAATGTGCTAAATAAGAGGAAAAAATGTTTTTGAACCATAAAAAAGATTAACACCAAATTAAAACAAGTAAAATCACACTAAATCACGTTAATAAGTATGAAAATAATGTCATAAAATAGAACTCATGTGAAATAAAATGGTAGAAAAAAATCAATTAAGTCAATCCATCATACTAAATCACATTGAGAAGTATAAAAGAGAAATAACATTGGCAAAAGGGACTTAAATTAATCATACTAATTCAAGTTAGGAAGTATGAAAAAGTTAAGAAAATTGGTTGGATTCTTACATGTAATCAAAATGAAATATCAATGGAGTAAGCATAAAACATACTAAATAAATATGGGAAGCATTTTAATGATGTGTAACTCATAATAAATCAAAATTTGTCTCATATTTGACACATGTAATTTCATTATGACTTAGGTATTGACAATTTTTATGAGGAAGGCTAGGTTCTATCTATAGTCTTACACTACAACTCAAAAATGGAACACCAAGAAGGTGGAAAGAAAGGGTAAAATATGGAAAAATGGGATGTTTATAATGGTAATGTAAAAATTGGATAAATTTTTAGGAAGGCCTAGTGCTTTGCAATGCCATACACTACAACTCACAAATGGAATCCTTAGGGGGAGTGATTACAGAACAAAAAATATTTATAAATGTGAAATATCATGATTGTAGGGAGTAAAAAGTGGAATGTAAGAATCATAATGTAGTGATATAATGAGAAGACCTTTAGAAACATGAGGCATACTAAGGACATAAAAAAAAAATAAGAGACTAGTGACCATCAATATACAAAGGATACCTTTTCATTATAGGCACAAAGTTGTGTGGGGAAATAAGTGTGGTAAGAAGATCAACTCTTGTTGGTTGTTTTGAACAAGAAAAGTGAAATGGAACTACCTTCCCAAAATGTGTTTCCCATTCTTCAGGACCCCTTACATAGTCGACAGGCTACTATGAATTTTGGGTACATATGTGAGAATTTAGGTACCAATAAAAGATTTTTTTATTCTCCTTTTCTAATATAATGGACTAATCCACACCAATGTACTTTGCCTCTATAATGAGACCAATTATTGATTTTTATCCTTGATTATAAAAAACATATGTTCTTGGAATTACATGTTTTAGTGTGATTTGTCTTTTGAAAAATTTGAATGTTTTCTTTTTATATCATTACCTTTGGTCAAATGAGTTGGCTTTTCAACGTTTATAGGTTTTAAGATTCCTCCTCCATATGGTTTTCGAATGACCAATAATGAAAGATAAAGTGATACAAATGAATGAGTTTTAGGCCTAGGCTAAAGGAAGCTAAGTATCTAAAGACATGACTAACTAGAATACTTAGGCCTAGATATGAACTACCATGTTATCTAAAGTCTCAACCATGTGTATGCTTAGTTTGAATAAGGGAATAAGGGGAATAAAGGGACATCTAATGTGCACTAGTAAAATTATATTATAATGAGATGAAATGTTTTCTAATTGATCACATTGGAAATAAGGAATGACTAAAGGGGTCAAATTTTGTATAACCAAGTCATAATAATATTTATCCATGTTTATAGAGACAAGATAATAAATAACCATAAAACATAACAAGATAACCATATAAAAATAAATCATGAATAATAAGTATGGAATTGTGAAAAATAAATTGTAAGAGAACATAAGAGGAATAATGACATCATAAACAACATGGAGTGGGAAACAAAAGTCATCGTGTAAGATAACTAGGAATTTGACATAATGTCAAATGACATAAAATTTATAAACGTAAAGTTGGAGCACATGTCCAATTTAAATGAAGAAAGAAATGAAATATCACCATTCTTGTATTCATAAATACTAATATATTTGGCCATACAAATTATCCATAACATCTGATAAGTCTCCATGAAGCCAAACTCAGACTATAGCCAAAGTCTCATCGATCTTCAGGAAAAATTGAGAAAATAATTCATGTCAAAAATGTTCCATGCAAAATGTAAGAATGACTAAAGGATTGTGCTAATGAGGGATATTGTATATGGGATACTCAAGATAAGGAATGTGAATGGAATCTATATGACATATATGGGTTGCTATTGGGGAATGTTCCATTAGTGATGGAGTCACCATGGAGAAAGATCCATAGGTGAGGAAAGATTTAGAGGTGAGGGAATCATGGGTTGAGAAACAATAGGTGGAGATTGGATGATAGGGGGAGGGGCCATGGGGAATAATGGGGATCATTATTGTGAGGGTGACCTAAGGGAATAAGGATAGTAGGTGAATGAATGGTCATGAGTTGATCCTTGAGATGCAGTTGAAGGCTGTTGTAATGATTAGTGTGATGAGTATTACATTAGTGTCAGAGACAATATACCTCTCCATATTTGGGAAGATATTTAGGTAATACTTTTGAGGGAGGTATAGCCTTTATTTGGGCTAAGGAATAGTGGGACACAACCTATTGATATACTACCACAACTTATCACAACTCATTTATGGATTGTTTTATGTGTTGTGGAAGTAACATATACACTTGTTAGTATACTTTGTAGGTGTAATAATAAAGAGAGTCAAATTATAAGGAAAATAAGGTTGGTGTAATAAATAGTCTCTAATCCAATGATAGGTAACTTTATGAATATCAGAATATGGTTCATCGGTCCATTTGGATGACAAAGGAGCAATCTGTGGTAAAGGGAGCAAACCATCACCAAGGGAAGGTGGGAATGTTGGAAAAATTGGGTAAGGCTTGACTGGAGGATTAATAAGATATGAAATTGGAAGAGATTCAGCTAGAGAGGAAGTGGGAATAGGATCTGAGTTGGGCTTAGTTTAGGGAAGGGTGAGATGCATAGAAGGTTGAAGGACAATCACAAACATATTAGGGATAAGTCAGCTAGAGGGGTCTTGGCATCTAACAAAGTAATAGCAACCAGCGATATCATGATCCTTAAGAATTTTCCTATGAGGGTCTTTAGAAACTATAGGTGTGTGCACCATGTTTACCCTTCAAACAAGAGTAAAATGCTAAAATTAGGAATCAAATAGGATGTAATGCTAAAAGAGATATAATAAGACTAAAGTAAAGAGGAATGGTAATAAAAAAATTTATCATCTCAACCCTGAGCAAGATATCATTAGAATGGATCATGTAAGGTGTTAGTTCCTAAACATGCATTAGGCATTTTTCACCTATTTTTTAGATATTAATGCCTACATTTTATAATTGTTACCCTAATTTGGAAGCATGTTCAATCAAGTTAACACAAACCTTGATCTCATGTTCATATTCTATAAACCCTCTGACATCTCTGGTTTAGATAACATTTAATGTCTTTATTTTTTAATGAGATTATACGGTGTATTATGAAAAGATCTTGATGGAAGTTTTAGGGTTAAATGTAAGTTTCAAAAATTATAATGTGTATGTAATGTTCCGGATGGACATCTTGATGGGAAAAGCAACATGTAAAAATACCTCATCAAAATGCAAGTTGTAATTTGTAAATGGACCTCCTGAGCCTATAGGAAAGGACAATGAAGGAGCATGTGCATAACACAACATTTTAAATTATAAATTCTAAATTTTAAATATATTCCATAGGTTTTTGAGGTCCACATGGAGTTATTTAAAATTGTAAAATAAGCCACTCCATTAATGAGACCCATGTGGAAAGTGAAATATTTTTAAAAAATGTTTTATAATCATAAGTATAAAGGTGTGAGAACTCGATAAAGTTTTCAACATTGATTACAAGTTTGACCAAATTGTAAATGGAGCAAGAAAGTTCACAACAATATAATATGGAGATGAAAATTTATTTTTCAACATGTAACATGTCATCCATCCTCTAAATCCTAGTGGAATTTGATATGCCAAAATAAAGTGTCAAATATAAAAGTTATAAATTAAATTTCGAATCCCCAAACCCATAGCTTGTGCTTGTCATAAAAAAGATTAAAACAAGGAGGTATCCCACATGGAGGCATGGGTAGGAGAGATTTTATGGACATGTCACATAGCCAAGCTTAAAATAATTACAAATACAAAAGACATCAATGTGGAGGTATGTGTTGGTCAACATGGACAAGAGGGAGACACTCATCACTATGCCATCAAACCCATGCCTACATGGAAAACATGGAAGGACATTCAAAGAAAGATGCAATATTGCAATATTAAAATTTTCAATTGGGGAATGAAATTACATGGTAGAGGTTTACAAAGAAAGTGTAACTTAGCAAATTTGCTAACTTGTAATATACATGTATAGTTACAAATAATAAAGTTAATTTTAACATAAAAATCAAGTATTCAATTTTTAAGTTATAGATTTTAATTGATATTACCAAGTCCATAGATTAAAAAAAATATGTTCAATGCTTCAAAACATAATGCCATGTATCCTATACATATTTAGATGGTGAATTTATGGAAGATAAAGATACCAAATGCATCTTCAACAACAATGCCTTGTGGTTAAAAACAACTACATGGAAGGATCTAAATAAGAGTAAGAAGGAAAAGTGAAAATAGGGTTTGATGTATTTCTATTGAAGACATACAAGATGCTAAGGAAGAAAATGTAGTTAAGGCCTTTAAACAAGCACTGTTAGTTGAAGTTTTATTACTTCTTAGATATTATGATTATCATATAATGCTAAGATTATTGAAAGCAAGATGTTTGATATTGATAAAATAATATCTATGTGGGCAGAGATGTTTTAGTGGATAAAGGAGTTTGGTGTTGACATAATTTAAGAGTATTTTTATTTTAAAGAGTTGAAATAAGTTTTATATGACTATCACCATGTATATCATGTAATAGACAAGGATGGCATATTTGTTTACATTGAAAGACTCGTGAAAGTTGATTTAAACTAGTTCATGTTTGTTACAACTATAAAACAATATGTGATGTACCATTTGCATGGATTCTTTAATAATTTAAATAAATAATTCATTACTTTTAATATATAAACTAAAAGGTACATAGAGTGAAAAATAACAATATTTGATTTGTATGGTGTAGGTTTTAAGAACTTTAGGAAGAATGCACAAGATTTTATAACTCAAATATAGAAAATTGATGCAGACAATTATCCTAAATCCTTAAATTTCATGTTCATAATCAATGATGGCCCTATTTTCAAATATTTTTGTTATAAAGTTAATATTTTATCGATACAAATACAACTCCTAAGATACATGTCCTAAAAAGTAAATACCAGAGGAAAGTATTGGAGGCTATTGATTCAAGCTAGTTACCTTATTATAGGTACATATACCTATGATGATGAAGGTTGTTGTATTAGTTTTGATAAATTTCTATTGAAGTATCCAATGATAATGAATTTGGTTGTAAATTGGGAGGAAAAATTTAAAGATAAAACAAATTGTGACCTTATCCATTGATTAAGGTAAAATTATATCACCTAGTAAACAAAAATTTATGGAGGGATAGGGACTGAGATGTTCCAGATTGGATTACCATTGAATTTTACTAAATAATATGTTCCTACATATTAATTTGGGTTTTATTATTTTATACACCAAAAAATGGCCACCTCTGCAAATTACTAAGTGTGAATGGGAAAAGCAATGTGTAAAATGAACTTCATAAAAATGCAAGTTGCAATATGTTGTCTTACCTCCAAATTCCATCAGTCAACCTAACATAAGATAATTATACTCAAATGGAGTTCCATTGGAGATTTAAAATAGGAATGCAATTTAACATTTTTTGAAATGTGCAAATTAAAATTTGCACTCAGATGTCCCATACCCAATACTCAACATAATGTGGACATGAGGTCCCAGTATAAAGTGTAAGTTTTAAGGACAAAAGCAAGTTGTAAAATTGTAAATTTTAATTGCACGTGAAGCTTCCAAGTCAGTAGGGGAAATTTTAAAGGTAATTTAAACTCCAAAGTGTTATTAAATTCCATATTTCTACCAACTTGAAAAGTTGCAGATGAGCTATGGATTCCCACCATATAAAGGAAGTGCAAAGTTGAAAATGGGATCTAAAGTTCCCAGGAATAATAAAAAGTGAATAATAATTCACTTAAGAATTAGAAACATTGGTGAAAACCATACAATGTCAAAATTAAAAAAACCAAAGTGTGGAAAAACATATTGAAGTAAAAATAAAAAAGGCTAAAATTAAATTAAGTGTTTCCATCTCTAATAATTTTATTATATCAAATACCTACATAAAATGAATGTTGTAGGGTTTATGAGGTCAAGGTGGGCCATTCCAATCATATTTGTCAAATTTCCATGGATCTTACACAATTGGAGTATTTCAATGAAATCATCACTAGGCAATAGGAGTTCTTCAACATACATAAGAGGAAGGACACCTTTCTAGAAGTTTTTAGCTATGAAAATGAGTGGTGAAAGGCATGGCCAAGTAGTTACATAAGAAGACAAATAGTTTTGTTCCTAGGGGAATATTCTCCTTCAAACCCAACTACAATGGATCTATAGCCAAGGAAATCAAGGGTTTTCTTGAAATCTCATCATTACATAGATAGGCAATTTATTTAATGGTTGTCATCTTCTAGCTAGAGCATCTACATATAACTTTAAGATTTGATTGGAAGTTTGTAATATTGAAAATTATGAATGTGTGAGAAATTTATAAGAAGAGCAATTATCCACTTTTCAAAGGTTCTTGTTGGTTATTTTTATGTCTAGGCCTAGGATCCTTTCTATGTTTGTGTCTTGTCTCTCTTGCTAAGGTGGTTGCATCTATAAAACCATTAAAAATACTTGGGAGCATTGTATATGTCTCCCCTACTCAAGAACAAATTCATTATGCTTCTCCAGATGATACAATTTTAAAACACTAATGTATGTAAGGTTTATTTTCAAGATAATATAAAATAGTTGTTATTTTTAATCTTTCCTATTGATGAAGTGAAATAATATGTTTTAAATGCTCTACTAATTAGATATCTAGTTTAATACTTAGTAATTATTATCATTTTGGTCATAGATCTAGGTTATAAACCCTTTTCTACATTGTGATCTGGAAATATGTTTTTGATAACCTCTTAAGGGCACCCTGGGTTAATGGATTTGATAAGAGAAAGCATTCAAATCTCTATTTGTAGTGTATGATGTAGGGTTTCAATAATTCTTTGAGTACTTGCATTGTATTGGCACCAACAGATTCAATTAATTCTTGATAGTTTCCCTAACTTGTATTTCAATCATTGTCACCTTTGCAAATGAATGATGGCATGCCTATTAAAGGAGATCCTATTGTTTGAAAAAACAAATGACCACACCACACTTTTATAACTACTTAACTCATCCCACCCTACAAATAATCCACCCTATTACATATTTTAAGTATTATTTTCTCGCTTATGGATAAATATTGCATATATAAAATGTATATGGATTATATGCTTTAAATCCCAGTATTTTAGTTTGGCCCATTATTTTTGAAAATTTATTTAGAAATGTAGGTTTTAATCATATTTACATCTGTCTTTAGTAGCTTGTCTCTGGCATTGAACATTTATTCATTCTATGTGACAACCCCTCCGAAGTGCAGTATACAAACTTGGTTATGTTTAGGTATGAATTGTGTTTATGTGTACCAAAAATCCCCATGTAAATCAAAATGTAGTATCCTTCCATGCAAGAAAGCTACCACATAAGTCCTATCACCTAGGCTTAGGTAGAGCCAAAAGTAATAGAGAACTAACCATACCCTTTGTCAGTGATTTCAAGTCACTATTTGCCTTCAATCTATCTTGATGCTAGACCCTTCCCTGACTATAATGACATATTTGTGGTTTTTTCACTTTTGTTCACCATTTTATCAATATGTGAAAATATGAGTGTGAGAGGTGTACAATTGGGAACCAACACTTCACTAGTGTCATTGCTAGGGATAATCTTTGTCACCTATGTTGTGAGGGACTCTTGTGGAGAGATGTATACGTTTAGGTTATCAAGATATTTTCCTTAGAATATTTGATGAATTCACCTTATTTGTATATTTTTAAACAAATTTACTTCATATTATCTCATATGTTTTAAGGTTGAGGTTATTTTATCATGATTCACTTCTTTGGGCCATCAGCTATGCAACACTCCACTATGGATGCTATCAGGTACTTGATAGATTTGGTAAATTTACATATGTGAATTTCTTGTAAGGAGCTGTTAATTTGTCATGTTTTAAGGTGGTTTTCCCTTTTGAACAAGATTATAAAAATTTTAGTGTCTTTGCTTTTGCATCTCATCACTAACTTTGGCAAAGTGTAATTTCAATATGTATCAAAACATATTTATAATAAGTTATAGTCTAAAAGTTTTCCTCTAGTGGTGACTCCAACATTACATATGGTTTCAAGAAAGATCAATGCCCATTTTAATTCTTTTAGTTGTGAGTTTTTTTTTGCTTGAAAATATGGAAGGATTGAGATCATCCTTAAAAGTGAACTTGTCAAAGAATCTTGTCTCACCCTTAAATATTCATCAAAGAATAATTAGACAAGTTTGGAGGCCAATTGAAGGAGAAAGATCAACAACAAAGGAGTATTTGGACTATCAAGATTTTGGTACACCTAAAATATTATTTATTGAACTTACTATTATTGAATATTATCATAGTTATCCTAATCATTCAAAACCTTACATTCCCATTTATTACCCAACATCTTCTCAACTAGCTGAATCTCCTCCTAGGTTTGATCGATCAAGTCTACCTCACACACCCCTTCATAGCCCTTTACCATTTCATCTTGAATCCACCACTGAACTAGTCATGAGGCATAGGCAATAAGATGAGAATGCACATCTTAC
This sequence comes from Torreya grandis, assembly GCA_037957365.1. Classification (NCBI taxonomy): domain Eukaryota; kingdom Viridiplantae; phylum Streptophyta; class Pinopsida; order Cupressales; family Taxaceae; genus Torreya; species Torreya grandis. The sequence goes on from JARHVA010007674.1 coordinate 536,511, forward strand.
ATTCAAGATTCCTAGATTTAGAAAAATAAATTTTGATGAAATGGAAGGTTATCCCAATGAACTTTGGAATGAAGTAAGGAACCACCTTCCTATGTTTCAAGTAAATAATGTAATTATTGTCGATCAACATTAAAGGGCTTTTCATGTTATCATTATGTATTATATTTTTGAGCATGAGGATGCTTGCATTAAGTTGTTTTTACACATGGTGGAAGAAGATGCATGTGCATGGTTTAATTCCCTTCCCCATGGATGGATTGATTTATGGGAAGAAATGAAGAATGTTTTCAAAATTTAATATGGTGATAGGATTGATCCTAAGTTTCTCTTGGCTGAATTTGAAAACATTAAAAATAACCCTAATGAGTGTTTCAAAGATTTTAAGATAAGGTTTAACAAGACCATGATGAGTCTACCTAAAAAAATTAGGCCACGTAATACAACCCACCAAATTAAGTATTATGATTCAGTTGACAAGAAGGTTGCATACTACTTGAGGGAAAAGGCTCCTACGAACCTAATATTGACATTCAATATGTATAGAATAATTAAAAACAACATAAAGGCTAAGGGAAAACCTTTGAACAAGTCAACTAATGTAAAGTTAGTTAATCTTGACAAAACACAGACCACTAAGACAACCAACCTTGAGGAAATAGTTAAGACTCTAGGGTTCATTGTGAAATAGATGTCTTAGAAAATATCTAGAGCTAAGAAGGGCCAACCTCATGAGACTATGAGTGAAGAGAGATCTCCAAATCTAGATAAAGCACAAGAGATACCCCCTTTCCACATTAGAGATAATAATAGGGCAAAGATGCCTTCTTAAGATGAAATAAATTATAGAAATCAAAATAGATGAGATGGAAAGGAAGACATTGATCCTTTAAACACTAAATTAAGTGTTGTAGGTTATGATATTGATATTGATTAGTGTGATAAATGATTCCTTCCACATCCTCTTTGTGATACTATTGAAAGAGTTGATGAACATGCATAGAAAATAGTGTTTGCATCTGGTGATGATGAGATTTATATGTTAGATTGTCAAGTCTTCTAAGGTAAAATGTTTACCTCTAAAGAATTTCTAAGTTATGCTACTCTTGATTAGTTTAGAGTGGAGTAAAAAAGGTATGTGTCTCAACTCTCAAAGTTTTTTATGATGTTAACATGTCACAAGAGTATGAATTACCCAATCATGATCTTGAATTTTTCAGATCAATGATGATTAAGAAATATGATGAGGGGTTCTTGCAGTTAAGGAAAGGTAAATATTAATTAATGCAAGAGTTGACCAAGAGAAAGAATATGGTTTGAGAGGAAGGCAAAAAGGTGTTGCTCCTCAACACACTACACCTATAAATCCAAGGCAAGGGGATGTAGGTAAAAAAGTCAAGAGACTACAATAGTCCCAAATTAATCTAGGTTATCACCTACTTCATAAGTTTTCAAACAAAGAGGTGCTCCAGCCAAGAAAAAAGTACCTTTGTTATCTGGTTTTCCTAAGGGTGTGAGTGATGTCAGAACAAATCCATGCTTGAAAACTATTGTTTAGAATTCTAATACATCCCTTCTTTTTCCACCCATGACTTTAAGTGGTTCTATTCTAGCTAAAGGTGTTATAACCCTTCCTAAACATACCCGTTTCCTTGATATCATGTGTGTGATATGTCCCAAGTGTTGAAGCAATTGGAGATCACCATACCACTTGTTGAGTTGTTTCAAATACCCAAACATTGGAAGACATCATTTGAATATTTGGAAATCAGTGAGAGTAAAAATAAAAATGAGATGACGTCACTCCAAACAACCCTAGATGATTATGAATAATTAGATGATTTTATTTAACCATCTCCATATGTCTATTTTAGGATTACATTGGTATAATGTTAGTTGAATGTAGATCTTTTTTAAACACCCATGCTAATTAATGGCTTAGTTATTCACAACTGCATATTTGATCCTACAACCTCTTCCAATGTGACACAATTGGATGTCCTTAATGAACTTGGAAGGAAAATAACATCATATTTTGGTAAGTGTTGTACCATGTATTCACAAAAGGTTCCAGTTACTAGACAACTCAAAGGGTTGGTAGTGTAGATGGTAATTAATCCAGGTAAGTTTTTGAATATGGACATGGTAATTTTGGACTATCGACATAAGTTGGGGTTGATACTATCATGAAAATTGGATATTAGCATGGGTGAGAGTGTGAAAATGTACCTTTCTTATGCCACCATTCTATTGGAGGGTAAGATGGTCAAAATTCATAGAGAGCCTAGGATCTTTTTTGTACTTGAAGATACACAGTGTGATCTAAATGCACTGTTTTATATGGATGTATAGTTGGGTAGATTTTTTGGGAATGTGGATGTTGTTGAACAACCAATAGTTCTTAATGTTGGGTTTGGAAATGAAGGTGATGTTAGAAAAATGCCTTTTGATGGAGCTTACTCCAATCTTGAAAATGGAACTACGGTTGTCTTTTATGCCCCTAATGGTAATTTTTTTGTGTTGTTTTTCAAGATTTACTTTGATTACATGAATATCAATGTTTAGTATGAGACACTATTATTTGGTTTATAGATTGCCCATAAACTTAGAATTACAAGATTCATTGTAAAGGGTGATTTTGTGCTAGTGGTTAAGCAGGTATAAAATGCTTATGCCACAAAAAATAAAAGGTTGACATAGTATAGAAATGTTATATGAGACTTATTAGAGTTTTTTCATGATTTCAAAATTATTTATCATGATAGAAGCTTCAACAAAGAAGCTTACATATTTTAGGGTTAGGTGGTCAAGTTGAAATTGTAAATATGAACCCTCGTTGTCAATATCAAATAGAGGTACTTGTTAGGACTTCAATCCTAGATAATATTCATCATTGGAAATTTTTTGATGATGATGATAAAATTATAAGGTTTATGAATTGTGAAGATGAGGTTCAATATTAGCTCATAGACTTGGAATCCATGGTTCACGTTTGTCATACAAAAGTAACCTTATTTTAGAAGGACATCATTTAGCTGAAGATAAACACTCTCCCTATAGGATTGGTGAGTTTGGAGGAATATTTGGAGGGAGCATACAAAATTAAAACTAGACTCATTTATCTCAAAACATGTAACCAACCGTAAACTGGTTTCACGTGAGTATCCAAGGAAGTTCTAGCTCGACACTCACCTAAGTGGAATAGAGAAGCAAGCCAACATATAGCTACTAAAAAATTACCAAGATTATTTTCCTTTGTCCTATTTTGAGTTGAAAGTATATAGGGAAGATTTATTTTAGAATGTCCTACAATTGTAGCAAGACAACCAACATTTCAGGTAAAAATAGAGACATATTAACCCCATCTTGCCCACCAAGATCTCAGACAAGCTATATAATCTAAGGGATGATGGAATTATTTAGTCGATGAGGTATTCATCATGGGAAGAAAACTTAGTCCCTCTAAGAGAAAAGAATGGAAAATTTTGCTTGTGTGTGGACTTTTGAAATTTGAACAAAGCTTCTTTGAAGGACAGTTACCCCTACCTAATATTGATAGCTTGATGGAAATTTTTATTGGATCATAGATGTTGTATACATTGGTTGGTTTCTTAAGATATAGCCAAGTTGTGGTGAAGGAACCCAAGATACCTAGATCACATTCAAAACACCTTAGGGAACATATGTTTATATGAAGATGCCTTTTGGGTTAATGAATTCTGATGAAATGTTTCAGTGAGCTATGGATGTTGAGTTTATAGGGGTAATTAACATGTTTATAACTATGTATTAGGATGACATTACCATGTACTCCAAGAATAGAAAAGAACATTTGGAGCATCTAGAGAAAGTGTTCACTAGATGTAAGGAATTTTCCATTTCACTTAATCCTTAGAAGTGCCACTTCAATGTACAAAAATCCAAGTTTTGAAGACATATAGTGTTTATGGATGGTGTCATGATTTACCCCAAATGAGTATAAGCCATTGAAAAAGTGCCTATCTTCCAGTCCAAGAAAGGAATTTAGTCCTTCTTTAGACAAATCAATTTTGTAAGGGTGTTTATGACTAACAATGTAGAGATCACTCTATATTTTACTTGCATGATAATGAAGGACCAAACCATTAAGTGGGAGGAAAAGGTCATGCAATAGTTTAATGACATCAATGGATATTTGATGTATACCCCTATCTTGTCCAACTCTAATTACACAAAAGCATTCTAGATATTCTCTTTTGTATCACATAATACCTTAGTTATTGTCTTATTGTGAAAGAATGATTATAGTCACGAACAACCCATACCATTACTTAGTAGATATATGTAGGGTTATAAACTAAAATATAATATCATGGAATAATAAGCTTTCACTCTCTTAAAGTATATTAAGACATTTAGACCTTATTTTTTAAGTTCAAAGATTGTTACATATGTCCCGTATCCCATGGTCATGGACATTTAGAATCAGATTTAAGCATCTTGCACGAGATGCAAGTGGCCCAACATGTTGTAAGTGTAAACCATACATATTAAAACCACCATAGTAGTGAGAGGGATGGGTCTAGCCAAGCTTATAGCTGAGATAAATTTTCAATCCATTGTGGTAAATACTATTATTTTCAATGTTGATGATTACTTAAGTGAAACTAACATATCTCTTTGATATAAAGACATTGTTTATTACTTGAAAAATCTAAATTGTCCCCCTAACTTGTATAATAAACAAAGAATAAATCTTAATATTTTATCCAAAATATATATCTTCACTAAAAGTAGACTAGCATGGAATAGTCTAGACAAGGTTCTCCTAAGATGCTTGGTGGAAGAACAAACTACCAATTTAATTGATGAGTTTCATAGTGGAGTATGTGTTCACTTTTCACGTAAAGTCACAACTTATAAAATTATAAAAGCTACTTATTGGTGTCCATCACTATTCAAGGATTTTGCTTAGAATGTTATACAATTTGATAAATGTCAGTGCTTTGGGATAAGCTTGAAAGATTCTAGTTCTTTTCCCTTTTAGCCTATGATGATTATATGCCCATTCAGATAATGGGGAACGGATTTCATTGGGGAAATTAATAATTCACCAAGTGAAATACATAGATGGATATTTTTTGTAACTGACTACATCATAAAATGGGTTGAATCACTCCCTACAAAGAAGGATACACACCAAGGGATTATGGACTTTTTTATGAATTGGATTATTTATAGATTTGGTGTGCCTGTCAAGGTAATTGTTCATAATGCCATGAACTTGAATATTAAACATTTGGTGGTATTGTGAAAATAATATGAGATCACATTGAATTATGATTCCAACTAAAAGACTCAGGGGAATGAGAAAGCAAAAACTATTAGAAATAACTTTCTCAAAATCATTATATGAACCTTGGAAGCAAACAAGAAGAGGTGGGGTGAATAGTTGAATCTTACCTTGTGGGATGATAGGACCATGCCTAAACAAGGTAAATGGAAATTTCCTTTTGATATTTTTTATGGAGCTCATATTTTTTTACCTATGAATTTATAGTTTCCAACCTATCAATTTATGCAACATCTAGAGTAATATGATAAAATCAGCCACTAGGAAAGTAGAATGAACCAGATTGCTGAGATTGATGAAACTAGAAGACAATCCCATGTGACACACATCAAGTTCAAGTAAAGAGTCAATAAAATATTTTATATAAAGGTTAATTCAATAAAATTTTAAGTAGGTGATCTGGTTTTACTTTGTGACAATAGACATGAGGAAAAAGGTAAAAATGACAAGTTTAATGCCTTGTGGATGAGCCCTTATTCTATTAGCTACCACATTGGGTAAGACACTTTGTTCTTGGTAGACCTAGATGGTGAGATACTCAAATTTCCTATTAATGGTAGATAAATGAAACATTTCCCTGAGTAGTTCCATGACTATGTATAATAATGTATAGTGTATAGTATGGTTGTTTTGTTGTTTTATTGCCCCTCTATTTTTGACCTTATTTGTATAGTTTTTATTGGTATTTTTTTTATCATGTGTTTGTTTTAAGATCCTCCTAATCTATTTTTATCAATCTACTCTTGCCTGATTGAGTTTCCATATGTGTTTTTTATGAAATTGGTAAATTTTTGACTATGTGAGCTTATGAATTGGCACCTGGTCCTTTTTTCAAGGTTTTTTGCACACCTACAGGGGTTTGACATCCCTAGGAAAGAGATGGTGTTATTTCCCAAACATACACTAGAATTTTATGTGCTATTTTTGAGATATTGATGTCTAATTTATCTAAACATTACCACAATTCACAAGCATGTTAACTTGAGTTAGCACAAACTCCACTGTCATGTTCATATTATGTAAACCCTATGATATATCCATTTTATCAAACATTTAATGTCTTTCTATTTTAAAGAGATTGTAGGGTGTACAATGAGAAGAGGTCGATAGAAGTTTTAGGGTTAAATGCAAGTTTCCAAAGTTGAAAAGTGTATGTAAATTTAATAGATGACATCTTGGTGGGAAAAGTAACATGTGAAAAGCACCTCCTCAAAATATAAGTTGTATTTTGCAAATTAACCTCTCGAGCATACAATAAAGGATAAAAATGTTGAATGTACGGAGGACAACATTTAAAATTATAGATTATGAATTTCAAATTGATTCCGTACATTTTTAAGACCACATGGATTGTTTTAAAATTGAAAAATAAGTCATGCCATTAGTGAGACCCATGCAAAAATTAAAATATTTAAAATAAAGTTTTAAAATGATAAGTATAAAGGCATTAAAGCTCGATGGAGTTTTCAATATTGACTGCAAGTTTTAACAAATTGTAAATAGAGCAAGAAATTCCATGGGGATATAATGTAGACAAATCAAATTAAATTTCTAACTTACAAGATATTGTCCTACCTCCAAATCCTAGTGGAATTTAAAATGCCAAAATCAAGTCCCAAATATATAAGTTGTAAATCATATTTCAACTCCACAAACTTGTAGTATATACTTGGCATAAATGGGAGTCAAATAATGAATTTCAAAATGCATGGAGGTATCCCACATAGAGGCATAGGTAGGATAAATTTTAAATACATGTCACACAACAAATTTTAAAAGCATTATAATACCAAGGATGTCAAAGTGGAGGTATATATTGGTAAATGTGGACAAGAGGGAGACACTTAGCCCCATGCCATAAAAGCCATGCCTACATGGAAAACATGGCATAACATTATAATAATGATTCAATATAGAAATATTAAAAATTTAAATTTGGGAATGAAATTTTGTGGTGGAGGTTTAGAAAAAAAGTGGAACTTAGCAAGTTTGCTAACTTGCAATGTGCATGTATAGTTTTGAATCTCAAAGAGAATTTCAATTGAAAAAACAAGTATTCAATTTGCAAATTGAAGATTGCAACTGATAATCTCAAGGCCATGGATTTCAAAAAATATATTCAATACTCCAAAACATGATTCCACATAACCTCTATATATTTAGGTGGTGACTTGAGGTAAGATAAAGATACGTAATGTAGCTTCAATTCCAATGACTTGTGGATGGAAGGAGCTACATGGAAGGGGATGAAAAATAAGAAGAATGAAAATTGAAAAATGGGTTTTATCTATTTGAATTGAAGACATAGAAGATGATAAGGAGGAAAAATTAGTTGAGGCCTTTAGATAAGAACTATTAGCTAAAGGGATATTGCCTCCCAGACATGATGATTGTCATATGATGATAAGATTTTTGAAAGCAAGAAAGTTTGATATTGATAAAATAATGCATATGTGGGTAGATATGTTGTATTAGAAAAAGGATTTTGGTGATAACACCCTTGAAGAGGACCATAATTATAAATATTTGAAAGAATTTTTATGCTACTATCCCTATGGTCATCATGAAATACACAAGGAGGGTAGAGCAGTTTATATTAAGAGACTCAAGAAAGTTGATCTAAATAAGCTCATGTATTTTACAAATATTGAATGATATATGAATTATAATGCAAAAGGGTTTGAGAATGCTTTATAAAAAAGTCTTCCTTGCTCTATAGTAGCTAAAAGGTATATAGACTCAATGAAAACAATATTGGATGTGCATGGTGTGGTTTTCAAGAACATAAGAAAAAATGCATGAGATATTATAACTCAAATACAAAAAATTGATGTGCAAAAATATCATGAAACCTTGTATGACCTATTCATCTATAATGGTGGCCTTGCTTTAAAATTTATTTGGTCTAGTGTTAATAAGTTTATCGATCCAAAGATAACTTATAGGAATCATGTCTTAGGAAGTAAATACCAGAGAAAACTTTTGGAAGCTATTGATTCAATCTAGCTACCTAATTGTGGGTTCATATACCTATGATGATGAAAGTAGATGGCTTAGTTCTGATAAAACCCATTAAAAGTATCTAAAAATAATGAATTTGGTTCTAAATGGGGATGCAAACTTTTAAAAAAAAAATTATGACCTTAATAGTTGATGAAGGGATAATTATATCTCCTGGTAAATGACACTTTATGAAGGGATAGGGGTTAAGGTGTCTCACATTGAGTCATCATTGACTGGTACCGAAGATGATGTTCCTACATATTATCCTTGATTTTCTGATTTCATTAACCTAAGACTTGATGATCCTATAAATTACTAAGAGTGAATGAGAAAGGCAATGTGTAAAATGCACTTCATAAAATTGTAAGTTGAAATATGTGGTTGAACCTCCCAATCTTGTTGGTCATCTCAACATAAGAAAATTTAAATTAAATATAGGTTTGTGGGAAATTTCAAGGAGGAACACATTTTTACATTTTTTTAAATTTTCAAATTATAAATTACATGCAAATCTCCCAAACTTGATAATCATTAGAAATTTAACATGAGGTCCTAGTTCAAATAAAAAAATTCAAAGAAAAATTCAAGTTTCAAAATTTCAAATTATAAATTGCACTTGAAACTCCCAAGACCGTAGGGGAACTTTTTAAGGAGCTACAACTCCAAATTTTAGTTACAAAAATTCAAATTGCAAATGGGTTGTTAAATTTTAGATTTACACCAACTTGCATAGATATAGACAAGCTTCAGATTATTTCCATACAAAGGATGTTTAAAATTACAATGTTAAGAACCTAAATCAACTAATACACAAATAACTAAAAGTACTCAAAATATTAATATGGTATTCCATTTATGAAAGGAATAACTTTGAATTGCTTGCCACTTCGAGGGGGATACCTCCTTAAGAACAATGCTCAATTACAATTCTTATTTTTAAACAATTTATAATATCTTATGCCCCTTTATCTATATTAGTTCCTATCTACCCAACTCATTATTCTTATGAATGTTTTACTAAACCACTATTTACTATTCTACTAGTTATTTTAATATTATACCTCTCTCTAGGTATATTACATTCGATCCCCATTAAAAAAAAAATTGCACTCAAAACATGACAAGAATTAAGTAATAAAATATGATACTAACCAAGTGTAGGCTAGGCCATGCATTTGTTTAGGATTCCACTTCTTCCTCCTGGGCTAGGATATGAGCATGTATAACAACAATGTGAACTCAAAATCTACACATGAGAGTAAAGTTAATAGAGATTGATGGATAGAGTATCCTCTACTTCAAACATGAGGTCATAGTTAATCATTAAAATTTTAAGCTTCAAAATCAAAATGTCAAAGTTAGAACAAGGGTACATAAAATACACAGCTTGGTGAGTGAACATGCCATCCCTCTTAGAATTTATCTCTAAAGGATTTCAAGAATTGGTTCCCTACTTGGGATCTATGATTTTTGGTTTTTTATCATCAAAGGCCTACTCAAGCATGGTGATTTCATGAATGGGCTCATCTGGAACCTATTAAGGTGTATCTAAAAGGGAATCAATGTCTAGTTTGTTAATTACCTAAAGAGATGGTGTTGTGAAAAGACATAAAAATAAATGTGTGTTCATAATTATTATAGTATATGTGTTCTTATATGATTTTATATAATCGCACAAATTCTTGCATGGATTACGGCTACCACATATGAACATCTACTTGAATCTCATCATGAAGTCTCTTGATGAAGCAAGGCATAGATAATGCAATAGAAATGATATTAGTTAATGTTTCAAACTCAGTATAGTATTCCCTAATAGTACCACTTTGTCAAAATTGAATTAATTCACCATTGACATTATTTATATAGAAAATGGGAAGCTCTATGAGAATCATATAAGTAGGTGTCGGTTTCAACCAAAAAAGCATCATTTACAATATGACCAATATTTTATATTTTGATTTTTAACAAATAGTAGTTATCAAAACTCTAATAAATTTTAAAATAAATAATGATATTTAAAAATTATAAATGATCTATAAAAATGACACCAAGGTGCACAAAACCTAGAAATGGTTTAGCACGATTTTTTACTAGTGAAGAGTTGTATATAAAAAAACTATCATTTTTTTGTTTTAAAAAAAAGGTAATCACTAAAAATGTGACATATTTAAAAATACTAAACTAAAGTTAGAAATTTAAACTATTAAAGAAGGCTTGAAATGAGATTCATAATACTCAAAAATAGTTTGGCTTGATTCACTACCTTTTGAGAGAAGTTTGAAGATAAACAGTTAGGTTGTTTAGGACAAAAAACGTAAATCTACACTTCTTAGATTTTATCCATAAAGATCCTAAATATGTTTTCAATAAAAATCACAATCAAATAAATGGCCCTAGAAAGCACTTTGATGCTAGAATTTAAGAACCTAAAATAACTAATACATAAATAACTAAAAATACTCAATATAGTAATATGGTATTCGTTTTATAGAAAGAATCACTCTGAATCACTTGCCACTTTAATGGGGATACCTCCTTAAGATCAACGCTCAATTATAATTATTATTCTTGGAATATACTTTATTTTTATTAGTTATTCTTTACGTAACTCTTTATTCTTATGCATGTGGTATTAAACTACTATTCACTGTTTTACTAGCTATTCTACTATTATACTTCTCTCTAGGTACATTACATGCAAATAGGACCCAAAGATACCCATGAGGATAAAAAGGGAAAAATAATGCACTTAAGCATTAAAAACATCTGGTGGAAACCCTAAAAAAACAAAAGGAAAAAAATCAAAGTGTGCAAAATCATTTTGAGGTAAGAAAGAAAAAGGGTAAGAATGAACTAAGTCTTGACATTTATAATACTTTACTTGTATTGAATACCTCTATGGAAGGAATGTTTTAGGGTTTGTGAGGTCAAGGTGGGAAATTCATAGCATATTTATCAAATGGACATGGATCCTACACAACTAAAGTATTTCAATGAAATCATCACAAGGGAATGGGAATTCTTTGGCATACACAAAAGGAAGAACAACTATCCAAAAGTTTCTAGATATGGAAATAAGATGTCAAAGGCATGGTCAAGTGGTCACACATGAAAATAATAAATTGGTTTTGTTCCTAGGGTAATATTCTCCTTTAAACCTAGCTGCAGTAGATTTTTAGCCAAATAAAGCAAGGGTTTGATTGAAATCTCATCATTACATGGATAGGTAGTTGCTTCAATGACCCCTATCTTTTAGATAGAGCATCTTCATAAAAATTTGAGAGTTTATTATAAGTTTGAAATATTTCAAATTGTAAATGGGTGAGAAATTTGTATAAGAATAGGTCTTGTCCTCTTTTAAAAGGTTATTATTTGTTATTTTTCTTTCTAGGTCTAAGCTCTTTCAAATTTTAGGATATTTGTTGTGTGTGTCTTATCTCTCTTGATATGGTTTTTATAGTTGTACACCCATTATCAAGATCTCATATCATTATATATAACTACCCTGTTCAAGAGCAAACTCACCATGGTTCTCCCCATGTCAATATTGTGAAATACTAATGTCTGTAAAATTTATTTTGAAGATAAGGAAAATAGCTATGAGTTTTACTCTTTCCTATTAATTAAATACAATAATATATTTTACATGTTCTATTGATTAGATATCTGGTCTAATTCTTAGTAATGGTTATCATTTTGGGCATAAATCTAATTTATAAACCCTTTTTTGCATTGTGATTTGGAAATGAGTTGTTGATAACCTCTTAAGGGTACCCTGGGTTTATATATTTTACAAGAGAAAGCATTTGAATATCTAGTTGCAGTGTATGCTCTAAATTTTCAATAATCATTTGAATAATTGTGCTATTATAGCACCAATGGATGTAACTCATTCCTGATAGTTTCTATATCTTGTACTTCAATCTTTTTCAACTTTGAAAATAAATTATGTCATGCCTATTGAAGGAGATTCTATTTTTTGAAAAAATACACTACCTCACCATACATTAATAACTACTTAACTCATCTTACCCTCTCCTAACCTATAAATAATACACCCTATTATATATTTTAAGTTGTATTTGCTTGTAGATGCATAAATCTTGTATATGTGTTTTAAATCCTAGCATTAAAGTCTTCTATTTGGACCTCTATTATTTAATTTTTTTTAGAAATGAAGGTTCCAATCATATTTTCATCTATCTTTATTAGCTTATGTCTGGTCTAGATCATTTGTTCATTCCATGTGACAACCCTTCCTAGTACAGTGTGCAAACATGCTTATGTTTTAGTCTGATTTGTGTTTGTGTGTTCCAAAAATCCCCATGGAAATCAAACTAAAGTATCCTTACATTTTAGAAATCTACCTCATAGGACCTCTCAGCTTGGTTTAGGTAGATCTAGATATACCAAGGAGATAACCATACCATCTATTGGTTTTTCGTAATAATTTTATGTGTTTAATCCATCCTGATTTTAAACCCTTACACAACTATAATGACATATTTATGGGTTTTTCATCTTTGTTTACCATTTTATCATCGAGGAAAATTGAGTGTAAGAAGTGTAAAACTATGAACCAACATAAGGTATACTCATCATCATAATCACGTGTATGAATATCATTGGCATAGGTAGGGATGGCCTTATCATCTGATGTTGTGTGATGAATGAAGTGCTGAGTCTTAGTTAAGATGTCATTTATATCATCACTATGTGGTTAATGGGAATGCAACTTTGGAGAAGGGGAAGTTAAGAAATGAGATGAGGTGAGATATATAAGGTTTTGATCTTGAGATTGATCTCGTTAGGCTCATTGTCATATAAATCTAAGAGGTTTGGTTGTATATTCTTGATGATTTTATAGTAACCATTATAACCACGGGTAGAGAGGACAAGAAAGTCAAACCATGAGATTCATGAAATGGAATGCTAGGTAAAGGTTTAAGGGTTAGAATCTTGAATACATCATATTCATGGAGGTTTTCAAAAATTTAATGGCTAATGTCACCTTGAAACCTATATATTGAACCATTGTGAGGAAATTTTATACATTGAAAGTTAGAAGAGGTAACTTCTCTCATGTGATGAGTCCGTGGCCTACAAAGAAAAATATTATAGGATAGAGGAAAGTTTAATATCATCACCTTCACTTAGATAATAATATTTGGGATGGTGAAAGGAAGCCACACATAACCTCAGGGAGGCATTTAGTTTCTATCAGAGCCTTGAAAATGTTGTGTCTAGACATTAGATTACATTAAAAATATCTGAGGGTTTTAATAATATTACGATAGGCAACAAAAGTACATGAACCCTCATTAATCAAGGAATTCTTGACTTGGATATCATGAATTTGGACACTAATAAAGAGGGGTGAATTATCCACATGAAGAAAATTTTCATTGGGAATCACAAAAGCAATGTGTAATTTGATGGAAAGAGAAGTGTCTATTATTTCATGAATGTGTATGGACATATATTCACACTATTAAAAAAATTTGTCCTATAATCAGTATAAGGTGGATTTGCATCTTGTTAGGGGAGGATGAGGGATGTTAATTTGAACATAAAATTCATATGATGATTACGATGATGCACAAAGGTCTATATATTTTGTAGAAATGGTATTTAAGATGTGAGATTAGTAAGTTTCATGATAGGATCCCACACATCAAATACCATAAAGGGACTCTTGGAAATAGGTACATAGTGTTGAAGGAGGTCCTCATAAGGAGTATTTAAAGTGCATGTGAATTTATGTTTATAATATGTAATATATTTAATTACTGGACAAGCTTGCTGAGTGTCTTCAGAAGATTGGGTAGTTGATGTAGGTTTGGTTTGAGATGAATTGGAAGACGTGTTAATATAATTTTAAGCATCACGGGTGATGGGTAAATAGGTTACAAGAGTGGTATAAATGTTATGAGAAGTTTTATCTAAGGGAGATGTTGTATTTGGTGCACCAAAATATATAAGATATTCTTGGTCCAATTTTGTTAATTAAGCTGGGGAAGAGTCTTGGATAACAAAAAAAGTCTAATAGGCTTGAGGAGTGTGGATGGGATGAAGATAAATTAAGGAAACAACTCTTTTCATATTACTCATATTGACCACATTCTCTTTAAGAGTTGGGCCTACAAGACTATCAACATGATTGGTAGAAGGAATAGGCTTATCATTGTTTTCTTATTGATTCAAAAGAGGATCATTGTAGATGGCCAAAAAAAGATTAGCATGGTTCTAAGATTGATATTTAGTTTGTGTTTCATGTGATTTGAAGGCAATGTCATAGGACTTTCAATGTTTAATAATGATGGAATCATGGTCAAAATTGTGACTGAGAAGGAAATCCATAGCCAAATTATGTAGTTTCCTATAAGTCTCATGAGAATGACCCCAACTAACATTAAACTAATAACATTTATTTGCATCATACAAGGATTTCATGAGATGAGTGGGATCAAAATTTCTCATGGAAGAGGCCTTGGTAGACACGTTTATAATTCTATAAAAGATAAAGGTTTATGAACATTGATGTTATTAGTTGAAAATAAATGAAGATTAGTGGTGTGGTTTGGAGGGGAAGCTTGTTCTAAAACCTAGTTGGGAATAACAACTTGAATATAATGAATGGTATCATAAGAATTAGTGACATCATCATTAGTATATTAATGATTTCTATTTTTGATTAACATGTGATTACCCATAGAAGTTTAGGATGGATTAAATTGATGTATGAAGAAATATTTGTGTTTGGTTTTTTCAATGGCCTCTTTTAAAGTGTGTGGAGATAGATATAGACTAATATTAAAACTTAGGAGAGAGATAATTGGTAAATATATGAAAGAGTTTATCATTTCCCATATTGTGTTCACATTTTTTAGACAACGCCTTCCATAATTTGATGAAATCTTACGTAGTTTCTATCTCAAGTTACATACAATTGATAAACTGGGCCAATGTATTTTTAGGGAGATCACTAGTTTGAAACTCTTAGACTAAAGGATTGACTAAATATAGAAAACAAGTTATGGAATGGGACTTGAGTTGGTTATACCAATCTAAATAATCTCTAGAGAGAGTTTTTGCTAATAGCTTGGTAGTGTCAAAATTCCTTAATTTGATCCAATCTTTGTATATATTTCCAAATCTTTTTAAGTAGAGAGTAGGATCGGTTAAACCATTGTAACTAATGGTAGGGGTGATCCCTCTTGCATAAGTGTTATAAATTTTAGGTGTAAGAGGATCATTTTGAAGGTGTTTGATTATTTTGTTAACAAGATGATGTTGAGGGATAATATTAGCATGGGAATCCCAAATAGATGGTGCGGGAACATCTTAGTTATGTAATCCCCATGGAACCTGTTGAGGGTGATTTTAAAGATGGATAAGATGATTTTACATTTTCATAATTTGGTTGGAATTATTAACATGTAAATAATTCATTTGATTAAGAGTTTTTAATAAAATTTGATGGGTTTGAGTGGTTTTATTTGCATTGTGTGTAGCATTGACATTGGTATTAGTGGATTGGGTACCACAATGGGTGGTATTATTAGTTGGAGAGGAATTTCTGGTAAGTGGCTCACTATTATCATGATTTACTTACCAAAAATTCCTCTCCAACAATTACTATTACACTAGTGCACTAGTAGAGGGATGAGAAGAAGTATCACTAGAAGAATGATTACCACAGGTAACAAATGATGCATTAGTGGAATAATTAAGAAGTGTATGTATTATAAAAGGCCCACTAGATGTATAACTTGTCATGTTATTAGAAATACTTAGTAAGGACGTGGAAGAAATCAAAGAGGAAGATGCCATAGTATGAGAAGGGGTCAAGAGAGAAGGAAGAGGTTTAGAAACAATGAAGTTGGTGTCCCTAAATCCATGTGAGAACATGAGAGATGGTGACTAGGGATCCTTGGTTAGACCACTTATCATGAGATGGTAAAAAGTATAATAATCTTTTCCTTGATGCTGAGGAAAATCATTGATGAAGAAGAGAATTTGTGGAGTGTTCTCTAATTTAGGTTGATATTCTAAGAAAAAGATAAGAATACATATTGAAAAGGAATGAGGAGGGGTACCATAGTTTGTAGTGTGAGTGGCTATATACACATTAATTTTAACTAGGGTAGGATCCATAAGATGCTTACAGGAGAACCTATTGGGTTTTATAAAGCTCATCATATATGTTGAATTCAAGTCATTATTGTCTTCAAATAAAAAGTTTAGTATGAGGGGTAAAAATTAAGGGAGATAAATATGATGCAAAGGAAAAGAGGAAAAAATGATATAGATTTAACCAAGTTGACTGTGTTATATAATTCAAGTGTAAAATAAGGTTATATATTCATACAAGTTGTTGATGTACTATAGATTGTGTATGAAACTAGGTTGATAAGAATATAGGGTCAATTGGGTTAACTTAGTACTTTAATCTAAGAGCTAGATAGGCGTAGAGAGTCACATAGGTTAAAATTCTACTATAGATATAGAGATAAAATAGGTAGAAAGGGATACACAGTTGTATAAGTTGACTATGTACTGATGATAGGGAAAACACACTCTATAAGAGACTACACCAAACATAATGATAGTGTGTTAAAATGGGGAGTTTTTTTAAATTTAATTGAAGCAAAAAATGCAATAACACACACAAATAATTAGGTCAATGTGAGTGATCCAATTGGGGCACATAACACAAAACCTTGCATGAACATTGGCCAATGCAATATTTTGTAATACAACACACAATGATAAGAAATCAAGCAATCAAATTGAAAGGTAAGTGTTAACTAAGTGGTCATCTTGAGTGTTATTATATTATTATAAAGAGTTTTTCTAAGTGTTATAGGTAAGTTTCATGAAAATAGGGAATTAGCAAGTAATATATTAATGGTTTTAGGATGTTTACACTGAGAGGAATCTATGTTGGAAATGTAGTATCTTGATATTCGGGCCTACCTCCTCACTTCACAATCATATAATAATAAAGGTGTCAAGTGCATTGCCAATATATACCATTAACCATGTATTTATAATCCAAGTAGGTAGGTTTTGGTAAGATAAGTGTTAAATGCATTTTAAATATTGTGTAATTTGTTAGTGTATGAGAAAGAGATAAATAGTCTAACTAAATGGTAATTTGGAAAACTACTTTTTTAGACTATGTGAGTTACTCTAAGCATGAAAATATTTAAAAATTAATGTGTTAATTAATTACTAAAAAATAATTGCTAAATCACAATTTTATAATACTATAGACTTTGTTTAGATGACAATGTATGCAAATAGTACATAATAGAGTTGACTAGGTTAATACTATTATACGGAAGAAAGACTCCTTAAAAAAAGATTAAAATAGGTTGACTTAAACTTTTAGATAGAAGAGATGCTATTTAAATAAGTTGACTAGGTAAGACTCCTTAAAAATAAATTAAAATGGGTTGACTTAATCTTTTAGATAGAAGAGATGTTATTTAACTAAGTTGACCAGGTCAACTTAGTTTATAGTAGGGTTGTAGTTTTGAATACTATTAAATTGTATAAAATAAAACTAAAAGGAAGAAATGAAATGAATGAGAGAGAATGTTAGGAACTGTGGTGGGTCAGAAGATGATTATAATTGAAAATTTTATGTTTAAGTACCTCGAATTCTTCATTAAAATTCTACAAAATAAGTCACCTAATTTAACCTAATTTTGCAAAAACCTATGTGCTGAAGAAGAATAAGATGACTAGGTTGACTTATTTGACGTAGTTTGTTGAATAAGAGATTAAGTTTACTTGTTTGACATAGTTTATTGATTTGGATGCTAGCAAAAAGAATAAATAGACATATTTGACCTAGTTGGCTGATTTGCATGTTGGCAAAGAGAATAAGATGATGGAGTCGACCTGCTTGACCTTGTATTCTTATCTAGGATTGAATAATATTATTGTGTCAACTTATTCAATCCATTAAATTATATCTGATGAATACCATCATACAAATAACATAGTTATTTTGATGTGACTATGTGTTAAACGTACATACATAAATTTAGAAGTATACCAAATGGTTCGATATAGTATCACAAATATAGAAACTAATAAGATGATTGAAATGAAAGCATGAAATAAAACCTAAAAGGGTTAGATTCATGTTGGGCTCACTAAAATGTATGTAATAAGAATTTCAGTAGATCTATAAATCAATCCTATCTTGGAGAAGATAAATCATACATACACTTCCGATTGGGGATATATTAGATAATCAAGGTCATAACCAATATTGATCTATTAAACCTAATCAAATGATCTCATACCACAATAATATAATTAGGAAGGGTTACAAAGCCTCAAATCAAGGAAAACTAAGAAATAACCCAAACTAGGTCCAATGTTTTCATTTTTAGTAAATTAATAACAAGTAAAGTAAAATACTAATCTAATTCTCACCAAAGCTTGTGGCACAGAGTGTGGTTAATAAACATGAAAAGTGAATATGGATAAAAGACATATACTAGCATCAATGTATATATAATCTTAATACATGGATAATAAATTCAAATTCATATCACTCTAATAAAGGAGTAATAGAATTAGGATTAATTAGCTTTGAAGATGAACCTGTTAAACCTCAATCTCTCTCCTAGATAAGGTGCTTCACAAGATGTTGTTGTGGTATATAAGGATGACAAGGAAAAATAATATATATTATATAAAACATATTAATGCATCCAAAAGACTTATTCATAACAAAATATTTGTATCTCCATATAATGTATGAAATCCTAAGATTACTCCACAAGTAGGATGCTGGATACGTAGATGCATACTATATCTTACTTATTCCTCTTTTCTTTTAAAAATGAAAAAATGAATGTGTTTATATAGGTAGATCAATCCCTAAACCCATCCAAAAGTTCATGCCAATAATGTTAACTCAATCAAACTAGTATCATAATTGACAAAAAAAAATTAGGCCATGGACTAGGTTGGCCATGGGCCCACCTAGACCCTAATAAGTTTTCTCAATAAAAATACAAGGTTGATATGGTCAAATATGTAATGTAAACTATAAAAAAGGGGTTTTAGTTTAGGAAAGGGATAATTAAGTTGCTAAAACACTTGAGGAGGTTAAAAAATAAGATTTCAATATTAGGGGAATGTTTTTAGGAGACAACTCTATAGATAGTAAGTGGTAAAAATGGACAAAAATATTGTGAAGCACAAATGGTCAGCCCGCCCCTTTATTGGTGGACCCCTTAGGGCATACACTTAGAGATACTAAGACTCAATGGGTTCCTACAAGATAAAGAACATTCATAGTTAATTAATGTTTCAAATATTATGTGTATAAATAAACAAATTGCTTAGAATATAACAATATTATAACTGACATTGATTCATTCTTTCTGAATTTCATGTGAAGTGTTTTTCTATATAACTATTTTAGAAGGCACTTCCTCTTTATACCTTGTATAAACTTCTATAATTCCTAATTGGAGAAGATCATTGGTTGCAACATGAATTTTTTCAATATTTTCCTTTTTATCCTTTGTTGCATCTCCCTTACAAAGTAATAAGGGATCCACATTAGCTTTGTAATTGAACAAAATTTATGAATCCAATACATGCTCCTTGATGATTTTATTTGATGTATTATTTTATTTATTCAACAAAATAAATTTTTCTTTCAATGAAATAGTTGGATTTAAAATTTTCCATGCTTTTTGGAGGTTCACTTCAAATAATTTCACTTGATTATCAAATTATCATATTTTGACTACAATAAAATGATGAATATTAATTAGATGAAAACTTACAAGAATTAAATGCATGCAAAAAAACTTGGAATGAATATAGCTTACCACAACTTTCCCCTTATTTTCATTAGGAATATCCATAAGGCTTTTGTATTTTTCCCATTTGTTATAGTATGCCTATGCTTATGGATTCAAATTATCAAACTTATTAAACATTATATATAAAAACTGATCATTACAATAATTATTAATTGTCACTACTTTAAAAATAACTTGATTCAATAAAACATCAATTTTATCTGGTTGACTTTTAGCCAACTAGTATGATAGGTTATGTTGGGAGTGATTCTAAAACTAGGCATTTAAGTCACATATAAAAATGTTAGCTCTAAAATATGATATCCTCAAACAATAAACTTCACCAAGAACAATGCTTTTACATAGGAGGTTGTATTATCTGCCAATAAATTATCCAATGGAAAATTGGTAAACTTATCATTAGTCTAAGGAAACTTAGGATTGAGTTGGTGAGGGGGTAAGCTAGACCCTAGAGAGGCAGATGTGATTAAATGTTGTGAATTGGTCTTTATCGTCTTCTGCTATGATATATGAATAATATAATGGGTATTTTAAAAATTATATTGATCCACACTCTCCATCTAAAAAAATGCATCATCAACATCTATACATTATAAAATATTCGTCCTTGAGCTGGCCATACAATTAAAATAAATGTTTGGAAATTCTAATGTTGTCAAATGGATATACCACTACTTAACATTAGAAATGACAAATGTTTACCCTTGGTAATAATTTGGTGGGATGGTGGTGGTGGTGGAAAATGTTGCCTTCAAGAAGGGGTCTCTATAAGTTCAAAAATAGATCAGATAACCAGTAAACAAGAATAAAATTAATATTTTAGAATTATATTGCAAAAAAATATAATTGTGGGTGCATACCTAGATGTTGAAGATGCCCTCACGATATATTTTGAAAATATATATTTGGAGGTGACATTTGGGAATACTGAGGGGAAGAGTTAAAGGACATTATAATAAAAACATGAATTTAATAAAACACAATATATACTATGTATAATGAAATTATAAATAATAAAAACAAGAAAATAATATTACCAACAACGTGAGATAAGGTCAAAGTTTGTGTCAGTTTAACTGGATGAGGTGGAGGGACTAGAGGTATAATCTAACTCCATATTATTTTATGTCTAGTCAATGGAATAGGATATGATTCAACATCCATATCTAATTCTATAGAAGCCTTGAGGTGTTGTCGAAATCTTATCAATGATATTCTTATTGAAACTAGTTAAAACATTATTTTTTGTGATGACATAATTAATTATATCAAATAGTGAACATTAAATAAATTTTCAATAATAAAACATAGAACATAAAAATAATGGACATAATTACCTCATGTTTGACAACCAAAAGAGAGGTGAGGTGTATTTTGTATTAAAGAGTATTCAGATTATGCATGCTCTCCATTTGTAATTTATGAAATGTCTCACTCTACGAAGAAATAATATAATTGGTACATGTAAAATTATAATTATCAATGGTAAGATAAAAATTTAAATCATTGATGAATTTATAGAGAGATATGTACACCAATGAATTTTTTTGCTACTCAAAGTATGTAGGATGTACACCATAGCCCAAATTTGTATGTACACTGCTATTCCCATCAATACAATTATTGTTTGTAAATAATTTTATCATTCGCATAAGAAAGGGATTGATAACAAATTTTATATGGAGGTTCTTGTTGTATTTTCTCTTCCCTACATAGTACAATTTAAATTGGTGATCATAAATGGTTCACTATTAAATTATTTTACTAAACGTATAAATGTTTAAATAATGTTTAATTGAAAAAATAAATTCATTAGATTAGGATGAACTCTCGATCAATAAGTCAAAGTGAGACTCCATATACTTATTGTCTTGATCCATCAAAGATGTATGGCCAGTAACATGGTTAACATTTTTGTCTATGAGAGGGGGCCTATTAAGCAATGGATATATTTTAGGCTAACCCTAGATCATAAAACCCATGATTGTACCTTCACTATGAACATGCACTCATCATGGTTATAGCTCCTAAGTAAAGAAGTAAATAAAGTGTTACTCATGTCGTACTCAGTCATCTTGACAAACCCCTCCAAATTGCACTTTCTAACCGAGAGTCTGTTTATGTGACTTATTATTCAATAAGTTATTATATCTATAAGCACATGAGGATTTTATATAGTATTTTAGACATGAATGAGCTTGGGGTAGACATTGTGTCATAGGTGGTGTCTACGAGGTGATTTGAATTTTTGTGAATTAGGGATATAGGAGCTTAGAGTGGATAATTAAAGGTTTAAGTTTGTAAAAAAGTGTCTAACTATATTTATAGGCAATTACTAATCATAAATTATTAGAAATATTTGATAATGTTTGACAACTATGTTGGTATAAAATAACACAGATATCATCTTATTGATTCACTATCACTTAAGAACCCATATTAAATTTATTTAATGTTCAACAACTATGTTGGTATAAGATAACATGGATATCATCTAACCAACTCACTATAATTTGAGAACCCATCTTTTAAATGGTATCCATGATAGCTGAAGTAGATAGTCATCTGTATCATATAAATAGATATCTGGAGGATGCAAGTGAATGATTGCATCCTACAGTTGGGAGAGTACATCATGTAGTTAGGGAAAATATATGCTAGAAAAATACAACATATTTATCATCTGAATACCTCACCATCAAATAATGTCAGTGTGGATGAATGACATATGTATTATCATCTGCCAACATAACTATCACCCATTTAGAGGATGACATCATCTAACTAGAACCTTGTAATAATATGTCATTTGGAAGCCCCATATCATACAATCAAGCAAATTCATCCTATACATGGGATATTTTATCTTTTAGTTAATCCACATAATTTTCCAATGCTATTATACACCTTTCAACAATTGCCACCATTGTAGAACCAATTCACCAAATGACCTCCATTTTTTTGATATAGGCCACTAAAATTATCCCTAGATAATGTACGCAGGTATCACACAATCCATGAAATACTATCCTACCTTACTACTATGTAAGTAATATTATAGTTAGATATTTTATAGTAATATGGCAAACACTACTTTGTAAACTCAATCTAGGTCAGAAAATAATATTGTAGAACATAAAATAGCTTGATCTCTTTATCTTGTGCAATGTACCACTAGTTGAAGAGGTATGTATGAAATATGATACTCCTTGGGGTTAAGACTATACCCTATATCTAATTCTAAGTCATAAAATACTCAATTGAGGTCATAGAATAATCATGTAGACTGGAAAGTAGCTTAGTCTATTTATCTTATTTTATGCACCATTAGGTGAAGAGGTATGCATGAAATCTCATACTCTTGGGTTATGAATATACCCTAAAGATTATTCTAAGTGATATTTAAATAATTTAAATAAACTTTATGATATGTGTTTTAGAAATGCATTTAGACTTATAGTGCAATGATCCTTGATACAAATTCTAACTAATAGATTGGTAGACTCTGTTATGGTTTATATAACTAAAGCCCTAGTGACTCGCATATGATAATAAGGATCTAATTTTTATATAAAGTTCTAGTTACAATGATTATAAATATATTTTTCATGTTATTGAAGGAATAAAAAATTAAAATGTTGATAATATTATCTTATGTCTATTGTGGACCTAATAGAAATTTTAATATGTTGCAAAATGTAGGTCCTTGATGGCATACTCATTTCAACTCATTGTCAAATGATAAATATTATTTTTTCTTGGTTTTCATAATAACAAAAACACTTGTATCCATCAATTGATTATCTTAATAGGTATACACATACTTTAGGTATTAAATATTTTAATTTTTTATACATTTTATAATGATCTTGTAAGACCCAACTAAGATGATATATAACCATCATATATTGGGTAACATGAAGAAAGTTGAAATGAAAGTCATGTTGGTTTTTGGCCTATACCTTGATCATGAATAAGTAACTTGAGATACTTATTAACCTTAATATATGGTTGTCATAATAATTTTTTCATATGAAAAAATCCAAGAATGATATTTAATGAATGTAACATTATGTCTTACCTCTAGCTAGTAACAAGACTCTGACTAAAATCCATTGATGAATTAGATGAAGCTAGTATGTTTTCCCATAGAATAGATATTAGAGACATTGTGTTTTAGTGGGATGGATTCAAGGAAGGACTACTTTGGTTGTTTAAATCAATAATATGAAATAACATTAATTGATAAACCTAGACAATAGGTCCTTTTAGTTAATAAACCAAGAGTGATGGCTAAGGGGATTGATTAGTTTGATAGTGAAAGCTTCTAAGGTCATGAAGTATTCTAATTGATTTTTTTAGTCAAAGCGATCAGTTGTGGGCCATAACCCATAGTTATTGGGAGGATTGCACCAAGTTTAAATGAATCAAGTTGGTGATATATTTATGGGTGCACAAGTTGATTAGTTTACATTATCATTTATCATCATAAAAATTAGTGGTCACAAAAATAATTAGCCTCTTTCATTGGTTCTCAAAAAAATGACTATTACATCAATTAAAAAATAGGTAGTGATGACATTGATATACACGAAGAATGAAAAATGGAAATGGAACTATAATAACGTGAACTCTTGTGCATATGCACTATAATAGTAACTAATGTTGATGCTCATGGACACCGTGCCTTACATAAAAACTAAAATATAAACCATATTGATATATTAATTGACCTACATGCCATAGCCTAAAAATTATAGAGAATGCATGCTCAAGTATTCTTTTCTAAATGATTTGTCAGATAAACAAGAATTTTCCTTTGCAATTGTTGTAGACCGTGCCCATAGAAAAGGATATGTTCCACCACTTGAGATGATTATTTAGAGGAAAAATATGTATAAGGAAAGCATATTTGGTGCATAACATCAAATATGGACTATATTGATAGATGAGCTAAATAAAGTCTCCCTTAATTCACCTCACTCTTAAAAATGTATTACTATTCAACATAAATGTATCAACTATACATTGTAACCATGAAATTCCTATACAAGAAATGAAGGAACTTGAGGGACAAACATTGACTATTTTTTAATAAAAATTTACACACAAAAGATATATTCTTATTTATGAAATGAATATCATAAGCTCAAAAAAGATTATTAATATAAGTTTCTGATTACATTAGACATTCCTTCAGAATAACAACAAATATTTTGGTGGTTGCTCAATTTTACTTGTTAGAAACCTAGGTCACCTACCCGCAATTAAAGACAAACCAATGCATGTATGTAAGCCTTTTGGTCACATACTATATTGACTAGTGTTCACCACATATTAATTAGCGTTTAAACTTTTTACAGACATTTTATTCAATTTTTTTTTGGTGATTCGTTGTCAAAAGAGGAAGAAGTATATATACATCAATTCTATCTTTAGATGTATTTCGGCCGAGAAGATTACGTAGTAATTAGATTTAAATATATTTTAACACTTCAAATATTTTATAACTGATTATACGCAGAAGAAAAGGACGAAAGAAGACACATTCTCGTCTCGCTGATTCAAAGCATATGTGATTTCTGAATACAATTACATTTCAACAATCTTAGATTTTACTGGGAAATCTAAACATCCAGTACTCGATGCCTTGAAATCGATCCCTGAACAACACGCGTTTTGATTCAATTGATAGTTGACATGGGTAGCTTCATTGACTTTTCAGTATTTTATTAGTCTTTTCGGTGGTGTGGCTAGGTCGTGGTCAATGATGTTTTTGTTAGGGTGGAGAATCTCACGAAATTGGCTTA
Source organism: Torreya grandis (assembly GCA_037957365.1). Classification (NCBI taxonomy): domain Eukaryota; kingdom Viridiplantae; phylum Streptophyta; class Pinopsida; order Cupressales; family Taxaceae; genus Torreya; species Torreya grandis. The sequence goes on from JARHVA010007674.1 coordinate 562,520, forward strand.
GTGAAAATATTTAAATGTTATGTTTTTTTTATGGATGTAAAGTTTTAAATTATTTAATACTTAATTTTATTTTATCAAAATTTTTAACAAATTTTATAAATACATTTTTAAAGATTAAGTTAAAAAATATATATATCATCTATGAATAATGTTTAGAATTAATAATTTTTAAGTTTTTATTTATTTTTTCATTACAAATATAAGGTTTGAAAACACAAGACTAATAATTAGTAGGTTTTAAAATAGGGTATATTTGAAAATATAGTACAATAAATGAAGATCAATGATCATAAAAAGCACACATTTAAAAATACAATTAACAATTGAAATATATTTTCTTAACATTGTATATAATAAAATTAACATGAAAAACAAGCTGTAAAAAATACTAAGCGATTGTGAGTTTATAAAATAAGATCTTCAAAAATGCCTAGTTTGTAGGATTCAGGGTGCATAAAAATGATAAACAAATAATGTTCTTCACAGGTCTAGAAATTTTCACAATATTGGCAAGATTGTGTAGAGTTAAAAGGAAAAATGCTTAGAACCTACCTTTCATTCCACGAAACATGAAAATATCGAACACAAAATTCCATCTAAGTATTTGTAAATTTAGACAAAATATTAAAAAAAAATCATGGGGCATTTAAAGTTAACGAAACAAGTTTTTAATAAGAATAAAGTTGGAAACCTAGCAATAATTAGGTTCTAACATTTTTCTCATCATGTATATTTACTATGCTAGCATGATTTGTTGGAAAGCTAACATTTTCGAAGTTCGAAACATGGATCCTAGTTGCGACATGTTTTCATTGACGAATTTAATTAAATTTTTAAAAGAAAATATAATTTTTCATCAAATGTAAAATTGCTTAAATTTTAATAAATTATTTGTGAATTAGTTAACAAGAATCAACACAAAAAAATAGCCAAGATCTGTAGGTTCGTAATGTATGGATGAAACATTATATATTAAATTTAATTATTTTATTTCAATGTAATTATACGACTTAAAGTCAATTCAAAATGATCTTTATAAATCTTAATAATTTTCTTCATCATACAATTTTTTAATAATAAATATAAGTCAAGATCAACTTAACACACAAGTATTTGTTGGTAGGAGGTATGAGCTACTAATATAATTTATAATATTTTATGAGTCATCGTTAACACATAACTCTTACCAATACAATATTAATCTATATGAAACCCCACAATTTTTTTTTATATATTATAATTATTATTTTTTAATGAAACTTTACTTACATTCAAGTCATTTTAAATATATATCAACAATTAATCATCATATTATTTTAATTTGAAAAATTAAAGGTGTAAACATAATACCTAAAAATTATAAAAAATGGTTAATAAAATAAAATAATTATGAATATAATTTACAATTTTATACTTACATTGTTTGGGAGTGGCCGTGGTATATGCAGTTTAATTTTGCTAGTATGGTCGGTTATTTGTATGGCTTTGTAATTTACTTTTGAAGTCATGCTAAGACATTGAAGAAAACACAAAATATTTGAGGAGCTATAGCATTTGATTGATCTGAAATTACCAAAATCAACGAATATTTGTAACAATATTTGTGAATCTCATTATTTCATCGATTGATTAAGGGCTCAAGCCTTGTTTAAGAATACACATAGGATGATAATAATGGCTCATTAATCTTGCAGTTGAAGGTGTATAGAATATAGCAAGACAATATCGAATGTGCGTGGAGTATTATCTCATTTTTCATTTCAAAACCAGAAAAATAAAGACCTAAAATGGAAGACATCCACATTTTATATAGAATAGTACTTTTAGAATTTTGATTGAAAGCATGCCCAGAGCGATAAGATAATAATAATGATTCACTTCTTTTTCTATTAAAATGATATTATACATTTGAAGAAATATAGATATATAAAAGTAAGGAAATTATTTTATTATTTACTTGATCAGTGTTTCGATATTTTTTCTTTGTCTAAAATTTCAGAAGTACTAAAAAAATACACACAACTAAATAAAAATTTAAATTTATTAAACATGATAAATATTTATGCCAATAATTTTTCCATATAAAATGTGTATGTTAGAAGAAATCATTTTTTATAATATATTTATAATCAACTTTTTAATTATCAGTTAAAGAGGTGACAACAATCTTATGCAATGTACCTAAGGTTGTAGGGTTGCAACAGATGATGTTGGATAATATTAAAGGGATTGGGGGAAAGTTGACGGCCTGGCTATTGGTAAAGATTCATAGGAGGCGGGATGACATCGAAAGGAATTTGAAGAAATCCTAATGGTCTTGACACTTGGTCCCATAGACTATTTGGTCTCGTGGACATTATTAAAACTCATTCATTCATTCATTCATTCATAAGGAAGAAGGGGAATCCTTTAGCTCTAGTAAAATAATATCCTTCATCATATTTTGAAGAGAATTACTTATCAAAAATAATGGTTTAATAATGTTGTTTGCAAAAATTTGTATGATTTATTACTTATCCAATTTATGGCCTTCTCTCCCTAATTTTGATATATGGATGATAGAGAAATGGGATTCTCTTATAGAAAGCAACTTCAATATTTTCCCTTGTGGTGGTTTTTTTTTTTCATAATTTTGATCTTGAAGAGTTCAAGAATCCTATTTCAACATTAGATGAAATCATTTTGTTGTTAGATCCCTGGTTTCCTTGATTCGAACCTCTCACTAAGACCATTAACATTAAACTTATTTGTGTAAGATTATTTCACTTATCATTACACTTTTGAAAAGGTTTTGGTTTCAAATAATTGGAGAGTTCTTTGGATGAATTTATGTCACTAGATTTTATATTGTAATTACACATCATCCTAATTTTTCTCATATTCTATTTAATTTGAATGTTTTAGTAGATCTCCTTGAATTTATTGAGTTAAAATTTAAAGATGGAAGTTAGAAATAATTTCTTGATTATGAGGGTTTACCTCTTCCTTGCATGAAAAGTTTTAAAACATGTCATTTATTCACTACTTTTACCTTCTATGAGATGAAGAGGGGGTGTCTTGGTGAAAGGATTTACTCATAGAACATTTTTTTGTCAATAGAAAAAGTGAAAGTTGTGATATTATTTTTTGATGTACCCATAACTCTCAAGGAGTCAGATCAATAGAAGGTTGAATCATGAAATTAGAAACCCTTACTTTTTGTAAATACTAAAGATAAATCTAAAATTATTATAGCCTTCCTGAAAAATATTACATATTATGAGTCAAATGAAGATCCAGTGGCTATGATTTCATTGAAAAATTATCAAGTGGTTAACCTTTTGAAACATCCATTCGCAATTGTCCAGATGAAGGGGATATGTGAGATTGGACTATAGTAGGAAATAAATAAGAGGACAAATTAAGGAGTTAGAACCATCTAGTATGACCCTTAGATCCTCAAAATAAAATCATTTGTGAAGGTGTTAATTATTTTATGTTTTAGGTTATTGCTAGATTGTTTTATTGTTTCTTGTTTCTATTCTACACTGGAATATGATTTATTTTAGGACTCTATTTATTTTACAATGATATATATATACTAGGTTTATGTGACAAATAGATATAACTATGATTATTAAAAGTTGTTAAAATGATATTTAAAAAGAATTAAAGTAACATAACCATTATCAACAATCTAGTGGTAAAAATGAAGGATGCCATATTGTCATCATACTTATAATGATCATGTATGAATTTTTGTTTTAAGAAATGCATATGTGTGTGTGTGTGTGTGTGTGTGTGTGTGTGTGTGTGTGTGTGTGTGTGTGTGTGTGTGTGTGTGTGTGTGTGTGTGTGTGTGTGTGTGTGTGTGTGTGTGTGTGTGTATATTAAAGATGCATCACTTACTCTAATTTTTTTAAATCTCAATATGTTAAAGTCATAGACATAATTCCAAACAATATTTTTATTCTGATTGGTCAATGAAAGGGTTTTTAAAAAATTCAGGAGCCCAACCCTGTACATGAAATCAATGCAAAAAAAAAAGACCAAGAATCCCAGATATAATAAGGAGATAAATTCATAAGGCTTGTAGGTTACATAAAATTGATATACAAATACATCCATAAAATAAATAAAAGACATCAAGAAAAAGGCATTTCATGCTATGTTTCTCAACAAGTACTTTTGCACTTCTACTACCGCAAAACTAGCACAAATGCTACTAAGTCTCTCCCATAAGATTTTACTTATTATCCAAAGGTATATGAAAATTAATATTAGTGAAAAATTGTAGATGCGATAGGAGGTGTGAAGGAAAAGGAGGGAGTAATGGAGAATGAATGATTAAATGGAGCGAATCACAACAAAAGAAAGGCACTAGCAATTTATAAAGATTTAGATCCTTTATCATTTAAAAATTTTCTTAGCATAAAAGGTAAATTAGGTGGTAATCATGGAAAAAAAGAACATAGGAAGGTTTTAGGAAGCTATGATACAAGAAGATATAAATTGGTGGGATAAAGAGGCGAGTGCAAGTAGAATTGGTACCTATTAGAAAGGTAAGCTGGTAGGGAAGCATCGATATATTTTAGATGAAATTGAGAGATTTAATCAGTCTGTCAAGCATGCCAATTTCATGGGTTAGACAAGGCCATAATCATTTGAAGTCTATCTATAGTAGTGTGGAGGCAAGAAGGTAGCTATTTAGGAGGATAATTTCAAAGTTTCTATGCGGGATGGGGTGAAAATTGGAGAATATAAAACCCTAAACTAGTTTTTGAAGCCTTTTGATACAAATATTCAAATCTCATCTAATTGTGACATAATTTATAAAGGTGTTGGTAAATGGGTAGTACTTAGAGCTATTGAACTACAAATTGAAGATAATTGGGATGCAGAGGTCAAGGTGAGTATTCTACAAAATGTTTTTTTATTGTAACCTTTTTATCCAAAGTAGAAAAAGAAAGGGTTTTAAATGTAAAAACCTAGTATATAAATGGTTTGGGTCTTTAGATTGAACAATGAAGCCCTAATTTTGATCCATTAAAAGATAGGAAGGGTAGTTATCTATTTTGGATAAGATTTTATGGCTTTCCTCTAGAATATTAGAGTGAAGATTATTTGAATACTTTGGGATGTTTGATGGAAGTGTTAGTATATATTGATGTAACATTATTGAAAGGTCGTATGTATGAGCTTGGGTTGAATTGGATTTAGATCAGTTGATTATTTAGTTCATCATCATAAAAAATATAAGGTAGGGTATGAAATTAGAGAATTGATGTGGAGAATATCTCATTTACATGTTAGAGTTGACATCAACCAGGGCATATCCATTATTTTTATAAAAATAGGAGGATCCCTCTTTAAACCAAATTTATTAATATGAGGCCTCAATAGAAAGCTAATAAGGATACAAAAGGGAAGAATTATTTTCAAGAGGGAATGGAGATATAGGCTAATCATAGGAAAAAGGAAAAGGATGTTTGGAAAATTCTTCCAAAAAAAATCAAGGTAACAAAGGATTTGTTAATAAAGATAGATACAACTGAAGAAATCTCCTCTGCTTCAATGATCAAAAGTTATAATTTTATTGAGAAATAATCAATAAATGTTAGAGATTTGGTTATAAAAAATCAATTAAACTCATATAATAATAAGGAGATGAGAGTTTCAGAGGTAGAGGTGCAGTATTTCATTAATTATGATGAGGAAGGATTGAATAGTGAAGAATAAGTGGAAGAAAATTATGAAAGGAATTAAACTCTGAAATAATTTTGATAACTTCTCAATCTCAAAGTAATATCTTGAACCCTAATTGGGGTATTAAAATTAAGATACGTATAAAGAATAAGAAAGACCACATTGAAGGAAAAGTTTTAGTATGCACTTATAACACTCTAGAAATCTTTTTGGATGTTGTAAGGGGGAGGTGGAATTACCTCCTCTAGAATCATGAAGTTAATGTCTTGAAATGTTAGGCACTTGAATGCCCCTAATAAAAAGCTACTTATTAATCAATTTTTTAATATAAAAATATACATATATTGTTTTTGTAGGAAACTAAACTTAATAAGGTAGAAGTAGAAGCCTTCTTAAGTGCTTTAGGTCAGTGTTGCCTTGGAGTCTTAGTGGAGGCTTTATGAGCATCTGAGGGTATGGCCATTTTATGGTCACCTCTTTTGACTATATTTCAACTATTGGCTTCATGTCAAAATAGGAAAGTGGTAAAAATATTGATCTATCAATCAGATTAATAGTTTTTTGGATCAATATTTATGGGTTACTAGGTAGTCTACTTAAATTTGTTTTATGGTAAAATATTTAATCCATTCTTAAATATATTTCACATGAAATGATTGTGTTATGGGGTGATATTAATGCCATTCTAAGTTAGAAGGATAAGAAAGGAAGAGTGTTCTCTATGTATCAGGTGAATCAATACTTTGGTCTATTTATTAAATATAATAATATTGAAGATCTTACACCTAATTAAAGATGGTTTACTTGGAATAATAGACAAATGGGTAAGTATAAAATTTTAGAAAGGTTGGATAGTTTTTTGTTTTTTGCTAATTGGAATCAAACTAAATGTTAACACCTAGATTTTCACCCTTGAGGAGATGATCATATTTCCTCATCCAAGTGGCAAAGTGGAATGATCTCTCTTACTATGGGTGACAATTTCATTGAGATGAATCTCTATATTTGGGGTTAGCTCACCTTTATTCTCTTTTAAATATTTCTCTAATCTATTAATTGTGTATGAAATGGGGTAAGGAAATGAACTAAGAAAATAAAATAGTGATGCACCAATATGTATTATCCTCCTATCTGACTAAAAATCCACTACTTAAAGGTAAATACAGATGTTTCACACAAAATCACAACACAAAGACATTGTTGCATCAATATTTCATAAGTTAGATTCAGGAAGGTACTTGACACTTAGGAGGGTGATGAATAATTCTATGAAGAAAATAAACATATACCAACTTAAGACTCTTATACACTTAATAAAGAATACTAATAGAGACTAGTAACAACACCCCTTTTGCACATTGGTAAGTGACCATATATTGACATGTTAGAAAAGTAACTCTTTCACTAGTCATCACCAACAAGATTGAAACCTATACTCAATAGTATAATGTGTGAATGGAAAAATCACATGTATATTTTTTCAAGAGTTCTACAAGCACAAATATGGAAAGAGTTTTTCCAATAACCAATGTATATTGAAAAATGATACAAGAGAATGCATATATATATATATATATATATATATATATATATATATATATATATATATATATATATATATATATATATATATATATATATATATATATATATATCCTTGAGAGATAGAGAAATAAAAGGAAGTCCAAGGGTCACTTGGACATGTGTCATCCTCAAAGAATCAATTATATTCTCATGGGAGAGAAGTGGGTGAGCTATGCCATGTCATCGAATGGTTTAGTTACAATGAATTCTAACTAAACCAAAAGCATTATTTATATTAATTACAACTAAACCAAGGCCTTAAATATATTTTGTCATTTTTTATCTTATTTCCTCACCTTCACATTCCTGTTGATCCTTTCTTTTAAACTCTAACAACTAGTTTTCATAGTATGAAATTGACATTCTATGGACCATCACTTTTTGGGTATTCTTCGGAATTTTTTATCTTAGCCTTTTTAGTTATTCTATATCAAACAATTTTTTTAATGAATTTCATAGACAATATTTTCAAAATAATTCATTCAAACTTTCTATTTGGCCCTTTTGGTTCTTTAAAATGACCCTTTGACAAAGTGAAAAAGGCCTTTTTTGAAATGAACATAACCTTCATCTTCTTACAGTAAAGCTTTAGAAGAGTTTAAAGTGCCCTTTAGATTTTATAAATGATCTTATGAAAGGAAAACAAATACCCTCTAAAATATTTGGAATGGTCCACCTTCCCACATAAATAATATTTAAGAATTTTTGAAAACATCCTTCCAGGAAAGTTGAAATGCCCTTTAGACTTTTTTTTAAGTACCTTTTGGCCTCATTACAAATGACCCTTTGGAAATGTTGAAAGTGTCCTTTATCCTAAAAAATTACTTTAGAAATATTTTAACATACCCTTTGGAAAATTTGTCACATACCATTCAGAAAAGTTGAAGTGCCTTTTGGAAAAATTGTAAGGTACCCCTAAAAAAGGCAAGTGTCCTTCATAAAAATTGCATGTGTCCTTTCAATAAAATGTAAGTGACCATTTCTCTAAGAAAATTTATTTTATCCCTTTTTAAAATGACCCCTTCAAAAAAATTATAAGTGTCCACTTAGCCTTAAAATGTCCTTCAAAAAGGTTGCAAGTGTCCTTTCAGAAAAAATGCAAATGACCTTTCAGAAAAATGAAAGTGACCATTTTCTAAAGAAAATACCCTTTGGCAAAGTTGAAAATGATCCTTCAAAAAAAATGCAATGGAATTTTTCCCAAAAGGAAAGTACCATTAGAGAAAGTTGTAATATACCCTTCAAAAAAGTTACCTCGGACAATTTTTCTAAAAGAATTCTACCAAATGAAAAGTTTGAAGGAAATACACTTAAGGAAAAGGATCAGATGAAAAGTCTAAAATAATCTGGAAAAGGCTTTAAAAAACCTAAAATAATTAGGCAAAGGCTTAAAAAAGAACAAAAACTAATTTTTTGAGAGGAATAGAATTGTACATTTGTTGTGGCTTTGACAAAGAACACATCCCTTGAAGAAAAGCTAAGTACTAGAGATGGCCAAAGATATAGACATAGATAATTATTGTGAATAGGGGTGACCAATTTTGGCCTAAAGGGCCAAAATTTGGTCAAAAGTAACAAAAAATGGATTATTGGGTTTCTCAATATATTAGATCATGTCATCAACCTATTATTTTATCCATTGATTTTGATTCTCCTCTAAAAAGATGCACTTTCAAATTTGAATTAATGTGGTTTCATGATCATTATCTTCTATAGTTGGTTAAGGCTTGGTGGTTCCAATGTCCAATTTATCAAGGATGTAAGATGGTTTATATGTTTAAGAGATTTAATTTTTTCAAATAAAAATTGAAAGTGTAGAATCGTGAATACTTTAAGAACCTTTTCCAAGAAAATGTTAGGATCAAAGTCAAGCTAAACATCTTGAATGAGAATTTTTTCAAGAGGGGGATGGATGTGGAAGTTTATCAACTTGAAAAATATTTGATAAGCATATATGAATAAATTATTGTAGGGAAGAAATATTTTGGAAACAAAAATCAATGGAGAATTGGCCCAAAGAAGGGGAATGATTTTTTTTTTTCATCAGATGATTAAGGCTAAAAGTAAGGTAACTAAGATAATTCACATTATTCTAGGGCAAGGGATGTATCTTAAATATATTGAAGATATTACGTGGGAACTAGTTTTTTATTTCATTTTTTTTAAATGATTAAGCTTTTTCTAAATTGAAGGCTCAAAATGATTTTCTTCATTTTATTTCAGAGGTTATTTCTCAATACATGAATGATAGAATGTTGTCTTCTTTCTCTTTGGAATAAATAAGGAAGGTGCGATTTTATATAGATAAAGATAAATACCCTAACCCAAATAGATTTCCTACTACTTTCTTTTAGCATTTTGGGGAGGTGGTTGGTTTTGACGTTTGGGAGATGGTAGAAGAATCCACCAAGAAGAAACAAGTAAAACTAGAGCTAAATTTCAATTTTATCTCTTTATTTCTAAAAGTTTAATCTAAAATTATTTTATGGATTTTAGACCTATGGATAATTATAATATTTTTTTAAAATCATTTCAAAATCAATTATAGAAATAATGAAACATTTTCTTGACAAATTGATTTCTTGAGAATAAGTAGGTTTTGTGCCCAAAAGAATTATTCTATAAGGTATTATTTTACCACATGAAATGACACATTCCTTGATCCATAATCATTACAAAGGTATGATGATAAAACTATACATAAGTAAATCTTATGATATATTTAATTACGGATTTCTATTTAAGATTTTCCTATAATTTGAATTTTGCAAAGATTGGTGTAACTAGGTTTACAATTGAGTGTCAAATCCAAAATTATCAGTGTTAGTGGATGAGAGACCTTCTATTTTCTTATCTATATCAATACGCTCAAGGTAAGGGGATCCTCTATCCCCATTTCTTTTTATTTTTATGGCCTAATCCTTGAAAACATCTATTCGCAAGATGTGTTGTCAAGATAAGTTGGATGGTCTTGAAATTATGGATAATTTTAAATCTCTAATGCATCACAATTCATAGATGATAATTTTATTTTTGGTAAATTAGTATTTGTTGAAGCATTGGAGTTAAATATAATTATGAGAAGTTATGAAGAAGCTTCTAGGTAAAGTGTTAATGAAGGTAATTTTGAAATATACTTTGTAAATTATGGTCATACGATTGAAAGAAATTTAAGTAGGATTTTTGGTTTTAAAGTTGGGAAACTTCCAAGTAAATATATAGGGGTACATTTTTTCAAAGGTTTTGGCTTCATTGATATTTGGAAGAATGTACTAGAAAGGTTTAAATCCCATATTAGCTCTTGAAAATAAATATGGCTATCATTGGCTGATAGAATAACTCGTATAAAAGTTTATTCTTATTGCTCTTACAATGTACAGATTGTTGGTGCTCAATCCTCTACAGTAATTTTTTAAATCTATGAATAAGATCATGAGGGGTTTTATTTGGTAAGTTTATGAAAAAGATAAATAATTCCTCTGATGAAGTGGGAGTGTGTATGCAAAATAAAAAAGAAATTAGGGGTAGGTATCAAGGATCTTTATCTTCAAAATTTAGCTTTGTGAGTTAAACTAGTCTAGAAAATGGTCTTAGATTTAGATAGATTATGGTGTAGGATTCTTAGAGCTAAGTATCTACATTTTAATTTGCTAGAGTGCATAGTCCCAATTATGAATCCTCCTAGAGGATCTCACGTCTCAAACATTATGTTAAAATGAAAATCACTTATTGTACAACATGCCTCTTAGATAGTCAATAATGGTTGTAAGGTAATTTTTTTACATGATTCATGGAATGGTCATCATCCTTAGTGGAAGAGTTTGCTAATATTTAGATTAAAATCCATCTATAAAATCAATGTGGAAGAATAATAAGTCATTATGTTTTAATTGACTCTCAGTCTAGGAGATAAGATTATATTTGAAAAATCTTGTAGGACCTACCTTTTCCATGTGAAGAGGCTTTATACTATAGTCATGCTTCAAAAAAATGATTTTTTAATAGAAAATCAAGAAGACCAACTTAATTAGGTTGCAGAGAAATTGATTTTGTACTTTGTAAGATTAGGGTATCAAATGGTGCAAGCTAAACATATCACTTTAAGATGGGCCAATTATTTATGTTAGAGTAAAGAAGTTTTGTAAAAACCAAGGGATTTTACATGCTTGGTTTTTCATGGTTGTATCCTAAATCAAATTAGATTGAATAATATTGGGTTTATAGGCCCCTCTAGATGTTGCTTAGGCAAAGAAGTAGAAGAAATTGTTGATGAACTTCATTTTCATCACTATTATCCCTATTGGTGTTAGATTTGGCTTTGTAATAATTTTAATTGGTCTAGGCCTTAGCAAAAGTCACTAAATCAAGCTTTAACTTCCTGGCTAGAATGTGAGGTGAAAAGTTATTTGTTTAGTCTTTGGAGATTTAGTCCATATATCCTTATTTGGAAGATATGGAAAGAAAGGAATGCCCATATTTTTTAAAACAAATCTTGCCCTTTGCATGCTATTTTAAGATAAATGAAACTATCCATTTCAGAAGGTTTTTTTTCTCATTTCTAAAGAAAAAAAGGTATGCTGACTCAATGGGATATGCAAATTTTTAAAAAATGGAAACATATTAAAAATCCTCCTACTAATCGGTTAATTGTAGATAATAAAAGTTAGAAAAGAAAAAGGGAGGAAATGTGGAACCCTCCTAAAATTATTTGGTTCAAATTCAAATTTGATGGGGCTTGTAGAGGAAATCTAGGGGCTTCAAGAACTAGATTTTTTTTATAATGGATTACATTGGTTCACTTATTAGATCCTTATCTCTTAATCTTGTATATGGAACCAACCATGAAGATGAAGTGCAGGATATAGTAGCTCACATGAAAATGGTCATAGAATGTTGCATTTCCTTCTTGGATATTGAAGGTGATTCATAGGTGGTGATTTAAGATTTGTGAAATCAAAGGGATAATTTTTTGAGGATAGTTAATATTTTAGAAATTATTTGGCAAAAATTGGAAACCTTCAAAGATTGACCTTACTCCCATTGATTTTAGGAAAGCAATAAAGTGGTAAAATTTTTGGTAAATTTGGTAATAGGTCAAAGGATAAAAGAAAGAATGGATTATATCATATAAATTTGGGAAAATTATAGGGATTTTGATTAGATTATGTTTTGAGATAAAAGGAACTGATGTGTCTTTTAAATTTCCTTTATCTAACTCTTCTACATAAGTTATTTGGAAATTTTTGGTATCTTTTCTCTGAAATGTTATTTAATTTTTTTGAGAACTAATTAAAAAATAGAAAAATAAATAAATAGAAAGGATTGTATAAGGTAAAAATAAAATGTCAAAAAGGAGAAAATCTCTTTTTATTTTTTCTTCCCTAGGTATTTTGACTAATGTGTTGGTGAGTGTGTTGATTTGGTTTAATCTAGAGGTAGAATCTTGACTTCTATGTAGAAGGGTATGTCTTGCCTTTTAAATATGACAACCAAAAGTTTTTAAGAATGCACATTGATTGTTAAAGATTACTTAGTGTGCGTAATGATAGTGGGATGGCTTTATTTTTGGGTTTGGTGTTTGGCTATGAGGTATTTTTGCATGATGACTTGTTAGGATGGATATCTTCAATGATGAGTTTGCAAGATGGTCATTGATTTTTAGTCATGATAAGAATAGATAAACTTGGTTTGTAGGCATGGTATCTAGAACTTATCTATTTAAAATTTTATGGATTCTAATGATGTAGGCGGTGAAAGATATTGAACAAATTCTAGGAATGGTAAATTTGGATTCCAATAAAAGGGTTAGAGTGAATTTGGATTTTACCTCTCTTTTCTCATGTAATCTTTGTTTGGTTATGTTGAACATAGAATATGTTCTGGCCTTGGTAGAAATTTTTCTATGGCCATAATATCGATTGGATCTTATATATGATATTTAATCCATTCATTTTGTGTCATCTCCCTTACTTGAATTCCATGGAAGGAATAATCTGGTTTTTATCCTATTGTCTCTTTTTCATGAATTGAAATCTACTTTTTTGTCTCTATTGCATTTTACACAAGAATTAGATGAGTTTTCCATATGCTAGGAAGATAATAGAAGGAATAAGGGTGTTTACATGCTTGATGCTTAAGATTTATTACATCCCATCCTAGGTTTGGAGGAGTGGCAGGATCTAAGGAGGAAACTAGATAGAATTAAGGTGATTAAGTGGTTGGCTAAAGGCATAGGGAGGTAGGCATTCAAATTTCCTCCTTGGTGTAAAGGTAAAAGTCAACTTTACTAGGAAATAGACTCTCAAATAAAGTAGGTGGAGTGAATTTCATGAAATGAGTTAGTGTCAAGTGGAGAATCTCTCAAGGTGAAGGATAATGAAGTTCATGCGGCCAACTTCAAGGAGTCTGCTAAGGCTTTAGAAGTGGGTGTATTCCTACCTAGTAATGGTAAATTGGTGGATCTAGTTATTTAGGAATGATTTTGGTAGTCTAGTCATTTTGATAAAATTATGGATAGTAAATTAAATATAAGTTATTAAAATAAATATTGTTCAGTAGTAAGTATAGTTTTTATCAAAACCATTTTTGCCTTCAAGTTTGGTCCTTAAGATTTAACACTTCCTGATGTTAAGCTAGAACTATTTTCTATTGTTTGATTTTCATATATTAAAAGGGGTAGGTACTCATTAATTCCCAAAAATCAATAAAAAATGATTTTAATTATTATACCTAAGAGACATTATCATGAGTTTCAAGTCATGTTTACCTTTTCTTTTCTTTTTGTTACTCACAGTTTTCCAATCTCCCTAGGATTTAATGATATGGGGATGGAGATTTTCAAAATTTCCCATTAATTATATATTAATTATGGATATATAAAAAGTTTTCATAATAAAGGAGCCTCAATTAAATAATATAGACTCTTATCAAAATTACTACTTTTTTTCTTATAACATAGTATCATCTATTTCATTATCCAATGATTCAACAGAAGGTTCTTCACTTTTTTATATCTTCTCAATGGCTTCAAATTGTTATTTTTAACCAAATATGGTCCTTTGATTTCACTAATACTACTACCATTCATGGCTTGAACCATAATATGTTCAATCCCTAATTCCTTCAATCATGAATTATGTTTTTTAAACTTAAGGCTTTTGCACTCATTGATTACGTGCCATGTTTTCAAATATATAAAACACCTAAAAGTGATTCATTAAAAATACAAGGGTTTAATCCATGTTTTTTACATAACCTTTAGTTCTTACTGAGAAGGAAGATCCTTAGTAATATCCACATATACCAAAATATGGGCATAGTGGAGTGCCCCTTTTATCAGTCAAATCATTAAACATCCAAAATTTTCCAATGGTATTTCCTATGGAACTATACACAAAATCATCCCAAAACTGATAAGAGAGATTTTTAAGATTAGTCTAAATTAATTTGATGTTGAAAATTTTAGTCTAGGAAACGAAATATAGGTTCCAAGCTTTAACTAGGAGATTTTGATTATCCCAATCCAAAATAGAGTCCTTTAATATAACCTATTTGAATTTTATTTCAATAAGAGGTTTTTAGCATATTGATATACCATTTTGAAGTATAGGTGGATTCAACCATAAACCCTTAAATTTACAAATCAAACCCTGAGAGGAAATCCATTCTTTCCTCATAGAGATAATTTAAATCTCTTGTTGATTTATTAAGAC
>JARHVA010007674.1:582500-600000 GCA_037957365.1 Torreya grandis
TAATCTATGGAGCTCCCACTTAGCAACCATATTTAGTGAACAACAATTAAAATTTGAAATTCTGAACCATTTTAATTTTAGGGGAACATTTTTCATAGGTGAAATAGTTATTAGAAGATAAAAATAGAAAATTAGACAAAACAAGAAGTTAGTATGGGCACTAAAAATATACAATGCAACAATAGTTAGAGATAGGTAGAATTTTAGTGTAAGAAGAACAAAGAATAGATCCTAGAGGTAATATGAATAAAATATGTTAATAGACATCATTATCGTATACACGAGTCGAAGAAAGAATAGAGCATAGAATAAGGGATAAATAAGATCATAGTAAGAAGACAAAAAAGGAAAAAATAACAAGGGAGAAAAACAAAATAAAAATAGTCTATGTGAGTGGGAAGAGAAGAATATAAAAGAGGGCAAAGTGATGTTCTTTGTAATTTTTAATGAATAAATGTAGTTTCATCTTCTTATTAATTATAATAAGACTGTAATACTTATTTTGAATCATATAATATATGCATATATAACTTTTTATGCTTATGATCTGCCCATCCCTTGTTTCATCTTTTCTTACATGTTTATTTAGTGCATTTTCAAGCAATATCATTTAGCTTCAAAATATCCCCATAGTTTCAGTCTTTTTACAATTTTTATTATTGGTTATTTCCCACTTGAGCCTACACCTTCTATATTTTTATACAAAAAACAAATATAATACCACATAGGTTTTAATCTCATTTAGACATGGTAACAAAAATTTTAAGTTCATGGTAGTAACCCCAACATTTGATGGAAAGAACTATGATATATGGATCATCAAAATGAAGACCATATTAAACTCTCGAGAGGTATGATATTTGGTTGAAGGTGGATATAATGAATTTTCATACCTATCAGCATTCAATGTATTAACCCAAGCACAATTAAATACATTTAGATAAAATAGGAGAATGGATGCCAAGTCAATCTCCTACATAAAAATATCACTAGCTGATTTAATATTTCCTATGATAACACAGTTATCCATTATAAAAAAAATGGGATAGTATTCAAAATCCCTATCAAGGGAGTGACGAGATAAGTAATATCAATATTCATTTGTTAATAATGGACATTGAGACACTACAAATTAATGAGAATAAGTTTATCAATGACTTCTTCACATGGAAAATAAATATTATCAATAAACGGAAGACATTTGAGTAGCCTTCTAATAATATTTTACCCTATAGTCATTTTAATTTAAGCGTTAAAGTATTTGTGGAAAATTCCAATACATGAGTTAATGGGTTCATCTCAAACCCATGAACAAAGGTTGAATAGGTCATCCGAATCCTCCCATGTGTAATAATTCAATACCAATGTGAATGTGAGAAGAAGGGGGAGAGGATTAAAGAATAGAGGAAGAGGAATAAATTGTGGTATTCAAGAAAGTGGAAGTCATAGCCATCAATAATCACATGGAAGAGGAAGAGAAAGGAGAAACAACACTTCTAGAGGAGGATCTACACAAATATATGACAAGTCTAACATCCAATGCTATTATTGAAAAAGGTTTGGACACTATGCTAATGAGTGTTGAAATGGGTGTGATATGAATAGGAAAAATTCAAGCTTATTTCAAACATAAGAGACTAAACTAAATATAAATGAGAAAGTTGTAAACTTGTTCATAACATACAACATGTAAAGTGATAAAGAGACATGAAACATGGAGAATGGTTGTAGCAACCACATGAGTGGGAATAAATAGATGTTCAATCACATTGATGATTCAATCAAATTATATTTAAATATGAAAATACCGATGAGGTTCCCATCATATAAAAAGGAAATATATATATTCACAATAAGGAAGGTGAAAAAGGCCAAAAGGGATACAATGTTAAATTTTATAATGGTGAATGTATAATCTTGTTAGAGTTACAATCACTAAGAAGGGGGGTGAATAAGTGAGCCTAGATATTTTAATTTCAATTCTAATCCTTTTAAACTTATTAATAAATCAACAACTATGAACTTGATCAAGCTACATTAACAAGATATCTCATTCAATCAATTCATACACAAGATCAAATACACAACACAAGGTTCCTATCAAAAACCCTCATAGGGAAAAAACCCAATATTAAGTCTAAAAAACATGCACTAATTGTCTTGTATGATATTAGAAACAAGAGACTAGTTAATTCCTTTAGAATAAAAACCTTGATCATATCCTTCTGACCAAAGGCCTTTAGTGTAACACCTATTTTGCAAGGAGAAATTTCACCTAAGAAAGATCAAATAATTTAGACTATTATTTAAACACCTCCACATTTGAATTAATGTATTCAACACTTTGTGATGGAACTTTGATAACACATACCCCTTCACTTGTTCACACACTATCTCAATACACCCAAATCCACTTTTTGGATCACTCTACACTTCACTAATCCTCAATATATAAGAGCATTATTCTAACATCAAAAATATGACCTATAGGTCATACACACAATCATCAATGTGAGATTCCTTTAAACCTATCCAATATTAACACAAATCCTTCATGTTGTATTCAATCACCATACACACTCCCTCAAATAACCTCTTGAGCATACTCACTCTTTCTAACTCTTCTAGGCTTATTAAGTCCAATGACGTATGTGATCACCATCATCACCTTTATCAGACATGCATATCTGATCCTATTCTCTCTCTTCTTGTCCTCACTAAATTTTACCTTCTATTTCAAAGGTTCTCTCCTTAAATTGACTCCACATTTGAACAACTAGTATAAATAGGCCATATAGGCCTTGTATTTATACCATGCTATTGGTATAAGCCATATTGTTTGGCCAAGATGATTACCACACTTTTTCAAACTTTTAAATATTTATTCATACATTTACATGTAAGAAACACATAATACATAGGTCATCTAATGCCTCATTACCCCAAAACCACCATTAGGTCTTGGTGAGACCTAAAATCACTAGGCCTTCATACTCACACATTACATGTGAGACTACTTGGACCACCTTCATCCTTTAAAAATGTTTTTGAAATTTGAAAACATAATGTTAAAATATATCTCAAATATCCACTTACTCACTCCCACATGGGTGCATTCCATCTAGAACACCAACTCCACACTTGGACCTACAAATTAGGTATCCAAGCTCTTCAGGTCTTCGTAAATAGAAACTCAATCTCAAACTTATGAAAAAATTACCCAAATAATGTTAAAATATATCTCAAATATCCACTTACTCACTCCCACATGGGTGCATTCCATCTAGAACACCAACTCCACACTTGGACCTACAAATTAGGTATCCAAGCTCTTCAGGTCTTCGTAAATAGAAACTCAATCTCAAACTTATGAAAAAATTACCCAAATATTTAACATATACATATGATTATATCATAGGTAAAACCTTTATTACATAAAATATACCTCCATAAACTTTAAAAACATCAACATATGTTATAAGCACTTCAAAAAATTACACAAAATGACCACTCAAAATGGTCATATATAGCCAAAATACTGTCAAGCTATTTTAACTCTTCAAATCTGATAAAAGTCATATCACAACAGGTAATACCTTATAATAATACTTATGGACTTATATAACATCTCCATGATCATTTTATTCTTCAACATTGCTTAGAACACCTTGAACTTACATCTGCAAGATGGTCACTCAAACTACCAATGCATTAAACAAACATAGTCAACTTCTATGTCTTTGTTCATACAAAAAATAATTTTTCAAACCTTAAATTACCAAATATATTACCCTCGTCTTCAATATCTAGTTAACCTTTACACATCGAGATATGAACAAGTATAACTAAAATACCCTTCTCAGGTTACGTTCATAGCTTGCATGAACACACAATAAACTTTGAGTATAAATATATTTAAATGTACACACTTTAAAATATTCAAATTTAAATTCATATATGTGCCCTATATTCTTATGTAATTTCTCTTTTTACACCATGAGAAAATTCATCATGCATCTAATGATATGATAAAAAAAACTAGACACTAGTCTTTCCTTTTAAAATTCAAATATTCAAATCGAAATGGTCATAGTTAACCTCAATAACTTTTATCACATCTAATGATATAATGAATTCTATTGATCATGAATAATTATTATTATTATTCAAGATTTAACTCATAGTGTGCCACTACAAAAAATTTAAACCTCTTAACAGTTGACCTCATTTCATGTGATCTAGAAATATTAACTCAACATGCACCATCAAATTTTGTGGGATTATCTTTCCTTTAACAAATCTAGACAACTATCACTTTGAAATATTAAACTTAATGTTCACAATTATCATCTATATATATGATAACCTTCTCACCATTTATCCTTGTAAAAATATTTATCTTTATATCTGCATGACGTTAAACATTGAACACTTGGCACCATCTCACTGCTTCTTGACATCTTAGAGAAAACACTCTCTATTGATTATTTTATAAAGAGATTAATCTTTACCTTAATTAAAAAAATGACCTATTTAACTTATTTTTCACCATATATCTTCACTATATGATCACTTATGAGCCATTAGATCTCTATTTGGTCCTGATCTTTAACATTGTGCAAAATAGACTATGGGGACCTTTGCAAGATATCTATAAGGTCAACTTTATAGATTCATATCTTTTGATTTACTCAAGGACAAGTTATAAAAATTATACCATATTATCTCCACACATATGAAAATATAACATATAACAATTTCCTCTTCAAACCCTCACATATAGAAGATACAATTACATTAAAATGCCTCCTCAGATTTATTTGTTCACAGAGCTAACTATGTCAAAAACTATATAGAAAGACAAACTTTTCACATTCATAGCTTTTCTCTCACTTAGATTATTAACCTTAAAGTTAGAATAAATCAAAGAATCATAAAACTATAAAAAACCATAAGATCACCTTCTCTTGAAACATCCACACATGAAAGACATGCCACCATCAAAATTCCTACTCAACATTTCTTGCCACATTACAAAATGCCAAAATACCTGAGATCCCAAATTTTTAGTTGCATATATTTTATCATGCTTAATCAGAAGACTTGATACTTTCTACATAGAAACTATGAACAAATTTTATCACAACCATATGACCAAATTGCCCAGACTCATTCACACATGGAAATTATGACATCATCGAACTACCTACTTAGATTTTTTGCCACTAGACCCAAAATGTCTAGATGAAAAAAATGATCAACTAGGTGAAATCCAAACATTCACAAAAGCATTCAAATGATATAAAACGTTTTATATTAACCCTTACACACTCTCAATACTCCATTCTCATCCCTAGACATCTCTAACCATTCCAAAATTAAATATCAACCAATCCAACTTTAGGCATACTAGGAGAAGCACATTACACACTTTATCATTATCACTTATAATATCAATGAAATTCATCCACTCAATAGTAAACCTCCATGAAATCACTATGACATCATTGAAAATTATCCAAAAAACTCCCCATTTGTCATGTATGTCAACACAAATCATATAACAATATAAAACTTACCTTCCTTTTCTCTTCAAGCACTCCAAAATAACAACTTTCTCCCCTTTTGACACAATGACAAAGTGGGCAATAACTGATCCTAAGGACTTGAAAATACTACCAATAGCATAAAACCACCGTATAAAGATGATACAAACTTCCCCTTAGCTTGAGCATACCTCTTCTTTGGTTTGACAACTTCCTCTTGCCATATGTCAACACTCTCTTCAACCAAGTACTATAACTACTAAATAAAGATCACACAAAATACTAAAATATGATGGAAATTATCAAGACATATCTAAGAGGGAATCACCCTAATATTTATGATCCATTTCATAATTTGAGCATCTTCAAATCTCCACATGCCATATAGAATCACCACACAGGCTTATTAGCCTCTTCTTTCAAGCCACATCCATGACCACCAAAAGAACATCATACCACTCACTAAACAAGACAAATGATGTCAACTAACTTGAAAAATCTCTATAAAACATATATACCTTACACTTTTTGTGAATCTAAACAAAAACATCAAATCTTCATACTAGGCCTACTTAGACTCCTTATAACCCTACCTAAAATTTGAAAAAAACTATAACTTTTAGTAAACACAACATCAAGAACTAAAAATTCATATCTAGAGCACTCTCATATTCCCCCTCAATCATACCAGTCTGTAACACCTAGATCAACATATGAAACATAACTACTTCACAAACCAACTTACAAACTAAGCCTCCACCCTAACAACAACATGAATAATTAAACCAAATTTCCAATTAAGCCTCCATGTTGACAAAAACATGAATAATTTAAAAATCACAAAACTTAAATTTTTTTTGAAGATTAATTTGACAACCCATTTGGACCATTCAACCTATTATGAAGCCTTGGACTTCAAGTCATAATACAAACCACTTTTCTAGCATATCCTGAAACCTTAGAATCTCAAAACAAATAGAGTCAACAAAACTCCTTCTGGTCATTGTCAACCTCTAAAACATCTTGGCCACTTGGAAACAACCATTACACACTTTTGGAACATTTTCTTATCTTCCATATCTTTGGGAACCCATACATCCTATAACCCACTTTAGGACCTACATACTATTAAGTATAAATTGGGAAACCCGAGATGAAACAAAAATCTCCAATTTGAATTCAACATACCCTCAAATAACTAAACCACCTGTAGTATGCTATAATAAGGTCAATAGACCTTTCTATTCAAAACTATCATCTTGACACTTCATCAACCTTAATTATACACATAAAAATTATGATTCCTTGCTTATAGACCTTGCACATACTACCAACATTCCTATATGATAAAGAACACTACACTAGGCTCATATATGAATTACAAACATGTAATAAAATAATGGAAACATTTCATATTCTACTCTTAATGTTTAGTTAACTCTATATACCATAACTAAGTCATTATCATCATGAACACACACCTTAGGGTTTGTACATGTCAAACCCTAAAGTCATTGCCTTTCATCCTTTGGGCTAGTTATTAAAAATAAAGAGCAAACATTACACATAGGCCTGCTAATCAATAAATTAATTCAAATTAAGCCAACACGTCTTCTCATAACCTTATTTATCTTGTAATATCAATCAACCAACATCCACCATGCTTCCTATTTTCTTTAAAGTGTCTCCTTGAAGCTTAGAGAGAGAGACAACCCTTTTACATAGAGAAACTAAAAGTGTCAAAACTCTAAAGAGTCCCATATCTCTATAATCCAATCTAAATTTTAGTCCTTCATAACTTTGAATGAATCCTTCATTTCATTCTTTTCATCATATTTTATAATAAATGTTATCAACATAACCTCTTGACTTTCCTTCATGTCAATTGTGGCAAACAAACCACCTTTGGTCTCAATTTCATCTCTTCTGATAGCCTTAGGTTCCCATAACCATTTGTGACATCTTATTTTATTATAACATAGCAAAAATATCTCCAATATCCCTTTACTCCCACATGGGTTCATGCCATCTAAAACACCAACTCCACACTTAGACCTAGTCTCATAGCTGTTTGGGTCCTCATATATAGAAAACTCAGTCTAAAATTTATGAAAAAACTACTCAAATATTTGACATAGACATATAATTATATCACATGGGTGAATAATTTATGACCTTATATATACCTCCACATTCTTTAGACACATCAACATGTGTTTTAAGCATTTGAAACAACATACACAAAATGACCACTCAAACTGGTTATATACAGTCAAAATATAGTCAAGCTATTTTGACTCTTCATAGCTGATTAGGGGCATATCATAACAAAAAATTCATTATCATAATCCTTAGATATTTATATAACATATCCACTCTTATTTGTTTCTTGAACATTGTTTAGAATACCTTTAACTTACATCTATAATATGGTTACTCAAATGACTGGAGCATTCAACAAAAACAATCAACTTATACATATTAGTTCATAAGAATATAGATTGGTCCAATCTCTAATTACCACAAAGATTATACTTATGGAGTGTAAAACATATTACAATATCTATTTCAGCATTCAACATTAGTACACCAACAAGCACAACATAAATACCCTTCTTGGCTTGCTTGCAGAACATGCATGAACACATAGTCAACTTTGAGCCTCAAGATATTCTATTGTACACACTTTTGGATATTAAAACTTATATTCCTAGATGAAAATTATATTCATATATAAGTTTTATTTTTACACCATTAGAAAATTCATCTTGGATCAAAAGATATGTCGAAAAAACTAGACACTGGTCTTTCATTTACAAATTCAAATATTCAAATGCAAACGTTTAGAGTTAAACCTAAGTCACTTTGATCATATCTCATGCTGTAACATATTCAAATTTATCATGCACCATCTATCTTATTCAAGATTTATCTCATAGTGAACCACTACCCAAATGTTAAACCTCTAAACAGTTGACCTCATCTCATGTGATCTTCTAATATCAACTCAATGTGTACCATTGATTTCTATAGGATTTTCCTTCCTTCAATAATGCTAGACAACTCTCACTTTGACCTCTTAAATTTAATGCACATCATTCATATCTATCTATATAGTCTCAATATTTATCTCTAATTGATGTTAAACATCAAACACGTGGCACCATCTTGTTGCTTGCTGACATCTTGGAGTAAACATACTCTGTTGATCCTTTTGTAAGGAGCTCAATATTTACCTTTGTTAACCAACAATTTTTTTAAAATATTTTACTGGATGCACACTATATATCTTAAATATATGATCACCTAAAAGCCAAATATATTTCCATTTGGTCCAGATCTTTAATATTGTTAAAAATAGACTAAATATGGGGGCCTTTCCAAATTGTCTATAAGGTCAAATTTTCACCTTGATATCTTTTGCTTCACTCAAGCGCAAGTTATAAAAATTAGATCATATGATCTCATCACATAATAAAATAAAAATATATGAAAAATATTCCCCTATAACCCTTATACATATGATAAATGATAAAATTATCATTCTTCTTTATATTTATTTGTTTAGAGAGCCAACTATCTCAAGAACTATCTAGAAAGAACAACTTTTCACATGCATAGATTTTGTCAATATTTAGCACATGACCTAAAATTTAGTGAAAAACAACTAGGAAAAAAATTGAGAAAAAATCATAAGATCACCTTCTCCTAAAATGTCCACATGTGCAAGATATGGCACCATAAAAATTCTTACTCAACTTTTCTTTCCACATTACAAATTTTTCTAAGTATGGGAAAACTCCATCAAAATATATGAGAGCCAAACTATGCACTTGCATATATTTTGCCATGATTCATTGCTAGACATGAAACTTTTTGCATATAAACTATGGAATAGTGTGATTACAACCATATGATCAAGTCCCCCTGATTCATCCACATGTGGAAATCATGATGTCATCAAATTGCCTACTCAGATATTTTGTCACTAGACCCAAAATATCTAGATGAAAACAATGATCAACCAGATGAAATCCACACATTAAAATAAGAACATTCCATTCCCGTATAAAACATATTATGAGATTCATTTTACACAATAAATACTCCATTCTCATATTTAAACATATCTAACCATGCTAAAACTAAATATGAACCCAACCAACTTCAAGCATACTAGGACAAGCACATTCCACACTTTGTCATTATCACTTAGACTATGAAGTCACTTAATCCACTCACCAGGACATCTCCATTACATCAAAATGACATCATTGACCATTTTTTAATAAATCATTTATAGGAGCAATTGTAATAGGCATATTGTAGTAGTCAAGTTGATAAACAATTGAATATTTCCATTGAAAATGCAAAGTAAACTTGCAGCATCATTTAAAACTAAGATATTCATTGCATCTACGTTTTGGCATCTAAGGTATGGGAATTTGATTTTTGGAGGGATGAAATTTATTTATAATAATAAAATGGTGAAATATTTATGCTTTATATAATAACCAAACAAAGTGTCTGAAGGATGCATAATGGGAAAGCAACATAGGAGTGCATTTCTAGTTGGTAAATCATAGAGACCCAAAGATCCTTTACAGATGATCCATTCATTTTTATGTGGTTAAATGAGCACCCCATCTCTATCTAAAAATTTCTACTTCATGGCATTTATATATGATTTAAAATAGTAGATAAGGGTGTATTTTTTGAAAAATAATTCATACGTATTTGAGATAATCAAGAAACTCATGGCCATGCTGTAGAAATAAAGTGGCCACCACATCAACATTTTATGGAAAAATAGAGGGGATAGTATAGCTATAATGATTTCACAATTTTTTTTAAGAATCATGTCATCAAGAAATAATTTATAGATTGGTATACACTATAGCAATATAGTGTAGCCTAGAGGAAGAATAAGAACATACAAGAGATGGTGAGGATCATGCTAAAGGAAAAGGGTTTACCAAATGATTTTTGGACTGAGGCTATAACAATATATATACTTACATCTAATATTTATCCAATAAAAAGCGTTATGGATATGATCCCCAAGGAAGCATCGAGTAGCTAGAAGCCAAGTGTTAAACACCTTAGAGTGTTATGTTGTGTGGTATATACTCATGTGGAAAAATAAAGAAAGAGAAAATAGGATGATAAATTTGAGAAGTGAATATACATTTGGGGTAGTGATCAATTGAATGTTTATCTATTATATAATACCATCACCAAAAAACTCATAATCTATTAGGATGTTCAATTCATTGAACATGAAGCTTGGGAAGAAATAATAGAAGAATAAAAAACACAAAAAAGGTTTAGTGGACCCTTTACTAAATTTCAAATATAAGGTGGTACAAACATCCATTGTAACAACCCCACATGGGCTAGCTATAAATACTTTTATTTTTTTTAAATTAAACACATATATTATAAATAGATTTCCCCAAGAGAATCCAACCTATGATCACATAAAATACTCTAAGAGAGATAACCATAAATGTATGATACCATATTATACATCTTGGATCACTTTCAACATAATAAAAAACATCATAATACAAATATAGAAATTAATTACAATAAACTATCCATGATTGATACATGCCTACAACCACTATTGATAATATACAATAAATACCTAATCACAACTCTTTAATGTTATCAATAAAAATACAATATAATATAATGTAAATAAATAAGATACATGGCTCCCAAAATCATGAGTTCCCCAAACTCTCCAATATCTATGGCAATCTTAAGTGTCCTCTAAAAATACTTACTATTATGGGGAGAACTTTTACACACAAACCATAGAATAATTTTCTATCACATTAATCCCATCAGGGTATCTTCCTCCCTTCACGAATGAGTAGATAGTGATGGTGGGGAAGTCAAGAGAGATAAGTTAGTACCTGTGTATTGTATGATTTCTAAAACTAAACATGTAATGTATCATAGAAAACCTGTTCTATTATAAGATATTGGACAAACATCTAAATCATACTAATGAAATGACAATGTCTCACTAAACCTACTTTGGAGAAAGTTTTTAGTAATAATAAAAAATAACAATCTAAAAGTTTAGTAAAAATTTAGAAACACCACTTGAATGGATTAGTTTCAAATCTCATTGTGATGTTAGTGATCCAATAAAGTCTATCTCACTCGTTACTCAGTATCAACAATGTGATATTGATTATCATAACATAACAAAAATATTTATGAAACTAACATCTTACTAACAATAATATGACATAACATGCTAAGAATAGTAGTAATAAAAAATCATACATCTATTACATCAAACATATGAATGAATCTCAAATTATTATCTATCCCATAATATAAATAATGTCTATATTTTGTATCATCAGGGTAAAATATATTTTTAACTACAGATTCGAGTTAGCATAATTATTTTCCAAACATAATAAACCCTATGATAACCCATATTATCATATTATATTTTTCTAAGACATGACTACTAATTTTCCACAAACATTCGTAATTAAGTAGTCTTGAATACATGGAAGCATAAGCTTCTATTCGACAACTTACATAGAATAAACTAAGTGATAGTTCCCAAGAAATATATAATAATTCATTTTAGTATTATTTATAGGATTTATACAATAATTATAGCCATGAATCACAAATATATAAAATAAATACTATAGTCAATAGGCCTCTCTATATTTGTAATCCATTCTCATTGATTTATTTTTAATTCCTAAAATAGAACAAAATAACCCCTAATTCAATTTTACCATATAAGACATTCACAATGTTCTTTTACATGCTTATGCTCTACATCAGTCCATGTATTTCATCTATATATGGTGCTATAGGTTTGATTTGGTCCACATGTTATGTGTAAAACTACTATGCTTCAATTAATTTACTTAATCTTTATTTAGAGTTCAAAACTTAGACAAATCATAGAGTTAGCCCCCTCACAGCTCATGTATATACATATTATTTTGTAACTTGAAATACTAATATATATATTTAGATAATATAATTATTTCCATCATGTTTATAACATTAGTCATCTAGGAGTATGGTAAAATTTCCACAAAAATGCCTATCTTCTCTATTGTTTACACAAATTATAACAATATCCTTTTTAATAAATATATAATGCTATTCATCTTTCTAATATTCATGTACATCTATGTATATCCATCCCTCAACATGGTCATCATGTAACTATGGTTCTCAATGATAAGTAATCACATCTCCATCTACTAGTTTATGAAAAAATAGTTTTTATGAAGTAATAACATATTACTTAGATACAATGTATGTATATGTGTGTGCCATCATATATTTCCAAAGTAATCACTATGTAATCACAACTATTCTCAAGATTGATGGAGATTATATTTCCTCAGATTAATTCTAAATAACATGAATATTCCTTAATTATAATATTATAAGAGATTACCTATAGATTATAATATGTTCATGAAGTAATCACATTTAAATGTGTACATTTATTTAATTATAATCTTTATCTATTATAATATTACAATATCACAAAAAATATACTATAATAGATTCTCAACTATACATTACTTCAATTTTTTGTTTTCAATTTCTACTAGATGAATATATGAATAGATTATGGTTATCTTCAATAGTCATTATTTCAATAATATATCATACTTATACACAGGTATCTCTATTATCTATATATATGAGTACTTTATTGAAGGGATCAATGACTATATTAAATCTTGATGTTTCTAACATTATCATATATGTTTTATTTAAGATGCCATATATTTTAATTGTTGTAATTATATATTCATTATTGGGCACTATACATGGTTCAATGAGATCATATTGATATTGATCCATATAATAAAATAGGTGGTTTATATATAACACATAATTTCAAGTATAATGATATTTATACTTGCACATATCACCCATTAATATTACAGGTAAATTATTCAATTCCTCGCTAACTTCATTAGTAGAAGATTTAACTATGGCATATATATGTTACATCCACATAATATATTCATACATTACATGTCATGTAATAATCATATAATATATAAAATTTGACACTAGGAATCTACAACATATATAAATATATTTGACAATTTATGGCTCTTGCATATGGATAATATATATTCACTTATAAATTACCATTAATATTTAGATATTAATTATTAATGTATACAATATATATTAATGGTAATATATAACATGCCAAGCCACAGAAACATATGGTAATATAAACGGTATTAATATTCTATGATTACCGTCAACGATTATAGTATATCTAAAACTTCATGATTTATACTAATCAAAATCTGATTAATGGATTCGCTACACAAGATTTACATGATCTAAAAACATATATATACCTATTGACCTCTAATTGGAGTATACATCTATATTCCAATTGATCTTTGGTTCAATTATTTAGGGCATATTTTGTATAATATGTTATATTGTAGGATACAATCATGTATTAGGGAAACTAAATGCCATACATGAAAATTGGCATGGTAAAATAGATGTGTATAAGTATTTGTTATATCTTTGGTAATCTATATCCACTATTATGTGAATATCTCCATTTACACTTATATTACTTTCTTATATACAAAATAGATGTGTATAATTATTTGTTTTTCTACAATTTGCTAATATATATATATATATATATATATATATATAATTGATTTATGCTGGTGGTTTTATTCCATTCCAATCATTGTATGGCTCAGTTTTAGAGGTTTGGTGTATTTAAAAATAAGTCTCCGAACATTACCATATATGAAAATTTAGACATTTTCATGATATCATAAGAGAATTTAAGGAAACACCTACCTAATATCGATAACAAACTTTGTCAAAACCTCTTTAATTTAATTTTTTTCAAATCCGTCTTTCTTTTATGTTGCTCCCTTTCTCCATTTTCTTCTACATTTTTATACTTGTTTTTTTAAATATATCTCTCCTTCTCCTCTTTCATATTCCTATTAAGATGATAAAGGGGCATAGTTCTTTTTCCCTAAATTTTTTTCTCCTTTTAATTTTATAATCCTTTTGTTTTATCTATATTTGTTATTATATATATATATATATATATATATATATATATATATATATATATATATATATATATATATCCCCTTTCTCTATTTGAAAACTTTCATTTTTATTTACAAGAATTTTTTTCAAGATATATATTTTCCTAAACATATAATTTTATTCATTATTTTTACTTTATCCCATTTTTTCTTCTTAAAAGGATATTTCTAATTTTTATTAATTGTAACATTGAGAATAAATTTTGTTAAATTCACGTATTATATTAGCATCCCCTAGTGTCATATTAATTAATGATAATTATATAAAAAAATTGAAATCCAAACTAATTACACTAATCTCCAAAATATTTATATGAAAATGTCATGCAATACAAATTTCCAAATAATCATTTAACCCATGCTAATAAATCATGAGCAAAAAACTATCTAATGCAAGAAGAAATACACAAATTTTCTTAATAATTTATTATGCAGTCTAACATGTGCTAACTAATGTGCCTTGTTCAGGGTTCTAGTTGATTTCTCTATCATCTCTTGACATCTTGATCTACATCACCCTCTCTAATGATGCTCTCCCTCTATCATACTTTGAAGGATAAGTTATCTTGCATCAAGCTCACAACAAGTAGGCATTTAGACCATAATGACATGATATAAGTTCATCATAAATATAACTAAAATAACAAATAAACATGATCATAAAGTAAACATATACTTATAACTAACTTATTACAATGTAATCATGTAACTCAAGTAATAGCTTGTTATCCCATAATATCATATATCTCAGAGCTTAATTAAAAATAATTAAATTTAAAATTATCAACTATAAAAATCCACACATAATCAGATAGTTTATTTGGCAAGGAATCGGGATGTAACATCCTTCTCCCCAAAAGGTATTCATCATCCTTGATGATTGTTATTCCAACATAAGTTATAAATTAGAAACACTATTTTGTAGAAAAAGAACATAGCATAATGTATCAAATCAAGCAAAAAAATATGAAATTTGATTACATAACTCACCATAGTCCTACCAAATAGTATTATTCCTAATGTATTGGTTTGTAAGACCTTATTCTGTGACATCTCCCTATTATAAAAATAAATATTGCATGTTTCTCTTAGTCTGATTGGTTCTATCATGACCACCTTAGGGTCTAAAACTAATAATAAAATCTTATAAACTATAGGGATAGCCACTTTTAATACATCAAAGGGTCTCACATATCTCAATGCAAGTTTCACTAACATTTCAAAAGCACATGAGATCATGAAAAAATCCCAAATGAATGGTGAGGGAGAGTTATAAAAATCCTTCCATCTCCTTGCTACATCTATCTAAATCAAAGAGTATTTTTATCATTTTAGAGAAAAGTATTTAGAGAGCGTAGTAATAATGATATATAGAGGTTAATACTATCTGTACTCTATGTATCTGCTGGTATGTATAACATGTCAATACTTCTAGTACTCCATGTAACCTCCAAGCAAACATGATGATGAATAGGAACTAGAAATACTATATTTCTAATGTATACTACATTTAAAATTAAGGGATACCCATTGCATAGTATACATGTGTATGGCCATATGATTTAATTTTACAAGTCCATCTATAAAATATTATATTTCATAAGCACATCAATCAGATCTAAAATTAGTAAATTTAACAAATTTATCTATCAAATATTGGATTAGATAAAATCCCCTTGTCAGATCTAAATTTACTAACTACTGAGTCAATGTGAGAGTAAATAGGATCCACTCCCATCTCACATTCTTAATAAATTATTATTTCCTTATGTCTCCACAACCTAATGGTTTCCAAAATGTGTACATAATAAAAATTATAAAATCATTACATAATTATATTAATTTACCATAGCTAGTATCCTATTTCACATCTTAACCTATAGTGTTATATTTATAGTTAAGAGAAAATAATATTAAAATTAACATAACATACAAATTCCAAGGATCAAACTATCCTTACAACATTATAAAGATAACATATGAGACAATATCTCCTTACTTTATTAGCTAGTACTCACTAAGTTATTAGTTTATTTCAATTCTTTTAGACTACCAAGATATTCCACACATGCTATACCCTACTCACTCCTGACAAAGGTACATACATACATACATACATACATACATACATACATACATACATACATACATACATACATATATATATATATATATATATATATATATATATATATATATATATATATATATATATATCATCACAACAACATCTTTTTAAGCAAGATAATAGTAACATCAATCTAATCAATGGTATATAATATCAAATCAAATATAATAAACTTATAATTCATAAACTTTAACCAATATAAATTAAAGGTTTTCCACTCCACATGGTCAAATATCATAAGTGAAGATAAAGTATTGACTCTAAAAAGTTAAAAGTGGAAAGTAGATAACTAACATCTCAAGAACAAAAACCCTAAATACCCTTATATGGAAAAAACAAAACAACTCAACTCAAGTTACGAAAATCACTACCTACTTACCAAACTTGTAAATGTAATATCATAACCTACTTTCATAACCAAAAATAGAGTATTAACCACATAGATGTATCAATTGATCCATTCCTACAAATCCTCTCTAAAAAATAAGTAAAAAACACTATCCCATGAACTCAAATGAATATGGTCAAAACAATATTTCAGAAATAAGTTCTCCTATTTAATGGAACACTATATCAATGTCAAGAAAAATATGAATCCAATTCATAGTTTAAAATGATGTCAAAGGATACTGAGTGAGTAACAAATCACCTCTATTCTATATGTTAGAGATGACACATCCTCCCTAGTCCACATGAAAATA
>JARHVA010007674.1:610000-622500 GCA_037957365.1 Torreya grandis
TTGAGAAAGTAATTTTGCATAGAAAAAAGAGGAATATTTAAAGATAAAATATAATGTACCATTATTACTTGTATAATGTTAAAAATATCTTGGCTGGGTTGAACTTTCATTGTCTTTGACTCAAATCCTTTCAATTGATTATAATGAATTAATATTCAACTCTCTAGGACTACTTGGATTGATAGTGAATTCTAAAATGCTATATATCCAAAATTACTAGTGTATGTGTTAAATTATTCTTTACTTTATCCTAATAATATAACTACACATTTGGCAAGGAATCTCATTTCAATATTTTATTATTGTATCTAAATAAATCATTGATGTAATTAGATTTGCGGTTGAAAGGAAAAAAATAGATTAGATTAATCTATTTAGTCTACCTTCAAAAGTAGTAATAATTTTAAGATTTTAGAATATTAATCATATTGAAGGATTTAATGGTTCAAACATTGTAACTTTACCATCTCAATTTTTATAAATTTATTTAGTCCTTGCCATATTCGACATACACTACCCATCTCTATAGTTATTTAGATTAATTTGAATGATATATGTTATGATTTTCTATCAAAATAGTCATGGTTATTTGAGTAAGTAAAAATTTTGACTATAACCCTCAGAAAAAATGAAAGAAGACAAGTGCATGAGTGTATTTTAGAGGAATATACACTTATACCAACCTGAATATCACTTTTGAAGAGAGGACATAATTTTATGAATGAGTTATGATGAATGTGTTTAAATAAATAATTGAGAGTAATAGTACTTGAAAATTAATTAAGAAATGATTTGTGCTTGTTGATATAAGTTTTAGGTCATGATTTTAGTCCCTTTATAGATATTGTACCATCCCTTATTGACCCATGAATCCACTATATAACCTGAAAATAATGGAACATATACCTACATCTCATATATTACTTGTAATATTGTCATACTATGGTACTATTTAGCCAATATTTTAGCGGGAGTTTAGAAGGTGTAATGGTATGGACCCCCTTGTCTACATCACCTATCTCATATAATTGTTTTTAAACTAAATAAGTAGCTTGGTTTATTTATATTTCTTGATAGTCTATTAAGTGAAGAGGTCTATATGGAATCTCATATTCCATGGGGTTAGGACTAATCCCTATGCCTTATGATTTAAATGATAGTAAAATAAATCAAAGATAATATGTGATATGTTTTTTGTAAATTTGTTATACTTATAATGTAATGATTCTTGAGCCAAACGCTAACCAACAAACTATTAGAATTGATTCTAGTGTATAAAATAAACTCCAAGTGGTGTTTATATGAATGTATAGATTTAATTTGTATTTTAAACAATGTTATGAAGTTATGTTTACCATTATTATAAATATTATTTACATGTTATTTAAGGAGGTAACAAGTACAATATTGATAATAACAGATTACAATTATTGGTAACCTAATGGTATAATTACTATGATATAATACCTAGGTCATGAATGGAATACTCATTTCAACCCATTTTCAAATGATAAATAGTAATTTTAATTAGTTTTCAGAATAACACAAAGGCCCTTTCTCTTAATCCATTTATTTTCCTAATGAGAAAATACATCCTTTAAGTATCAAAGGTATATATTTTATAATTTTCATTTCATCATCTTTTAAGACCTAGATAAAATGATATCTAACCCTCGTATTATCTTTAACACATGAAAATTTGAAATCAACCTCATATTGGTACCTACCCTATACCTTGATATTAAATAACTACAATGAGCTACCTCTAAACCTTGTTTTTATAATTTTAAATATTAATTATTTAATATAGAAACATCTTAGTTATTAATTTATGGTTGAAGATGTTAGGTAGTTAGAGTTGAGGATAAATGTCATAACCGATTTTGTATTGTACATGTGAAATGCTCAATCAATGAATATAAAATCAAATAATTTACCTTATATAATCTATTACTTGAACAACGATCATGGAGCATCTGTATTTGAATTTAATTTTCTCTCATGCACTTGGTGACCACAGAGGTGATTTTTACTTGAGGTAATAAATTTGATCCATTAACCTCTTTTTTTTTCATAGTGATGTATTCAAGGTAGCTGGTATAATACATTAACCACATATCATTTGGAAAAGGGTTAGATGATGATGATCACCATTATTATAATTAATAGTATTATTTCATTGTTCTTTTCTAGATGATTTAATCTTTTTTGAAATACATAATATAAGAATTACAAAACAAAGGTAATTTATTAGAAAGGCTATGACACAAAATTAAGTTACTCTATCCTACAATGGCATTGAATTTGAGAACAAAGGCATAATGTTGGTTTGTTGAGGTAGTTGGTAAGAAGTTGTAAGCACACTATATGAAATTTCTAACTATATGTGATATTTTAGGATAAATGTATGAGTTCACTCACATGTTTCCCTATAAAACCACCAAAGAATTTAGATTTTATCGAATCATGGTACTTTTTGTTACCAAATTTATGTTATTTTACTTTAAATTGATATTTGTACCTTTTAGTTTATGTATTTTGTATCCCAAGTGGTTAGTTAACTCTTGGTAATAATTTTGGCTACCAAGTGGTTAGAGGGAGACATAAGCCATATTAGTACCAAAGCTAATTCTTTCCAATGCCCAACTCCTGAAATTACCAACTGTGATGCAAAGAAGATAAATATACACTTGATTATTTAATTCAAAGAATTATGAGGGATCATTAGTGGTATTGTGCCACATATAAATAGAGATAATAAGTATACAAAGTATGATATGTCTAATTCCAAAGACATGATTTTGATTACAATTAGTATCACTAATGAGATTTAACCATATATTCAATATGTATAAAAATTAAATGAGGCTTGAGACATTTTATCCACTATGGATAAGATTAAGAACAAAAAAATGATCCTCCATCTCTAATATAAGATTCAAACACTCAGTATGAAATATGGAGATAAATATGAGGTGTTATTATGCAAGGTGACAAAAATTCATGAAAAATTGGGTGTATTCGGTGAAAAGATTTAGGAAAAGATGTTGGTTTTGATCACTTGGAGAGATATTAATTCAAATGTTCAGACATTTATCACAACACCACACATAACAAAGAAAGTCATGTATTTAGAAGTCTCGGTGAATATTATCCAATAAGATGAATCCATCTAGTTAGTGCAAGATGAGTTTGAAGATATGTAAATCATTTCCAAGAAGCATGGTTAGAAGTTATGGAAAGGATTACCAATGGAACATCAATATTAGTCAAAGTATTAGATAGTGAAATGTTGGTGTCATATTTGACATACAGATACTCATGACACTTATCTTCGCTACTATAATGCCTTGAATCAAGGCACTTATAGTTTAAAGGCCACATCTAGTCTATATGATTCACAACAATAAAAAATACATATTCTTTATCAATAACAAAAGTAAAGAGAACATGTAGTGGCATAAAACCAAAAGGAATAAGAATAATCATTTGAAGAGAAAGTACTAGTAAAAGTAGATTATGGTGCACATAAGAATGTAGTTATTGTCTCTAAGACCTTGTCACTAGTGAGAAACGTTTTGTCTATTAAATAAACCTCAAAAAAACATATGAAAATAACCAAGGATCCCTTTAAGGCAATGTCTAATCAAACCATTGAAGACTAGATACAAATTGTAGATGATAAGGAGTATGTTATAGATAGAATTGGGAATATTATCATTTCGATCATGATGAGAAGTTAAACTATCATAAAGATATTTCATGTCCTATATTTGATAATAAATTTATTGTATGTAATTTATCTCTTAAATCGTAATATTAAGATTTATTTTCTAATCATGAATGGAACAAAATCCTATTTCATCTCATAGCAAGGTAGGATAATTTATAGATATTTTCTAAATGATCATTTTTTTCCACTAGATGAAATTATTTACACTAGATGCAATTGCATCCAATGCATTTCCTCTCTTTGTCTATACAGTAAAATTTAAAACCTTCTAGAATTATTAGTATGGGTGCCTTTCTATTAGATCCCTATACTAGCTCATATCTAATTTAATGGTATGTGGTCTGCCTCAACTTTCTACATTTTTTTCCTATATTCCTAAGATGCCTTATAATAAAAAAAATATAATATTCCATTTAAGTTTATCTCCTCTAATGTTAAGGATCATATAGATGTGGCACATAGAAATCTATGCAAACCCTTGTGTATTAATTTATAAGGACTCGAGTACTTCAAATTATTTTTTAATGGTTTATCTCAAATGACTTGGTTATTGTTTCTCCATAATAATAGTTAATACTTTGTATATTTTAAGTTACTCTACCATCTTGTTATGACATAGTTAGTGATAAGTCTTCATCTCCTTTGTTCAAATTGAGGGGGAATTCACATAAAAGGAGTTATTAGCATTATTAAAGCAACATAGAATCAAAAAACACTTCACTTCTATTTATATTCCATAATATAATATAACTATATAGATAAATAATCATTTCATCATGGATATGGTTTATCCCATGCTTTCAACTATAAATTTGGAAGTATAATTCTATGTAGAAGTAATCTAGACAACCCTTTATCTTCTCAATATGTCACCTACAAATAAAAAAGACACCAAAATAGGTATGGAGTCTTCATATACCTTATATATCCCATATAAGAGTGTTTGGTTTTACATGAAATATACATGTCCTAGATAAAGAGATGAAGAAGATCAAACTTTAGACACTCTAATGCATTCTGTTTGGGTAGAATACTACATCCAAAGTATATCATCTCATGAATCATAAGACAAAATATTTATGAAATTCAATTCATGATTTGTGATGATTCATCATTATAATCATCAACACACCAAGAGAATTTAGAACTTACCACCTCTCATTAGTTGATTCTTTAGCTAAATGATGAGCATGACAAATATTATCAACATCAAGATGTGATGTAAGTAGAAGGTTAATTGACCTTGGAAATTTGGAAGACAATTATTCATCAATTCAATAGAAATATAGACATCTAAAATGGATAGAAAGATCCATCAGGGACACACACCTAAACTCTATTCTAAATAATTTATTAGGTGTTTAGACAAGAATATAGGTGAGAAATGAGGTTAAAATCACATTGATGAGTTTATTTTTTGATAATGCTAATAAAAGATAGTTCAAGAGGAATTATGTCATCCTCTTTAGTTGTACTTGGCGCGGTGCCATGCAATGAGGAGACAAAAGAGAGGGATGGATTCTGATTAGCTGTCGACCCAATTATCCCATTATTGTAGATATTGCTGGACTGCTTGCCGTCATAATCTGCAGCGTAAGAAATGCTAGGAACGTGTTCAAACGGCATCACATTCTGGCTTCTGCAGAGATCTAGATGAGAAACCGGCTGATCGGTTTTCCGACGTTTCACAGGCGTGGTGTCAACAATCGGCGTGTTTCTTATGCCCTGGTTACTATGAAAATTAGCAGCGTTTAAATTCCGTCGTCTGTTGAAATCGGATCGAAGAGGCCAACTCTGTGCATTGCTATGCGCATTCTGATCGGCTGCAACCGAAACATCTGGTGTGCTAGACTTCAACTGGAAGCCCGCGCACGTAATGCCGCAGTAAACAAAACGGGGGGCGGGGGCAGGAGGGGGGGCAGCCGGGAGAGGCCATCCAAGGCGGACGGGGAAGAAGCGGTCGGAGAATGGTGGAGGTACGCTGGCGTAAGCCCTTGCCTTTGCATTTTCTTCGTCCAGGACGGAGCGGTGCCTCGGCCTCTTCCTGCTCTTGTCCGAACTCGACACTGCTCCGTCCACCTAGCTGGGGATTCACTCTTTGCTTCTTCATTCTCTCTTTATCCCCTCTCTCTCTCTGTTTAGTTACATATATCAGTGCGATTATATTACCATTCGATTAACCGATCTAATCTTCCTTGGCTTACAATCCTTATCTTGACTATTTGAATGATGCCAACGGGAGACAAGACTAATATTCCTCTTTTAGGGCTCCACCTCAACGTTATTCGGCATCAATATTCTACTTTATATATACACGTAAAGGAAAGGACTTTATCATTTATTTTATCATCATTGTTTTGGTCTCATTTTCATATAAAAGTACATAATTTTTTATTGGCATAAGAAATATAACCACACCCACAAGTTACAATTCTAAGTGATCAAATATAATGATAATTTATGGCGGCATTTGTTGAACGTACCATTGTTGTAATGTAGTTATAATGTATTACAACTATTTGTTTAAAATACTTATCCATGATCTATCAATGAATTATAGGTTTATATAATATATATTAATAAATATGGTCACTACAAGTTATAAGAATGATAGTAAAGGAAAATAAAAGTGATATAATTATTGTAAAAAATGTAGTAGTACATATTAATACTTTCATATAATTCATCACATTTAGAATAATCATAAATATAAGTTGGTTATATATATATATATATATATATATATATATATATATATATATATATATATATATATATATATATATATAAGTCATATATACTGCTCTCAGCGACTCCATCTCAATGTGTTAAGTCATAGATGTAATGCTACATGACTTAACTTTTAAGATATTATGGAGTGTAAGCCTTGGGTTGTTAATGAGTATGAGTACAATAAATTAGGAGAGAGATATGCAATAAATATAATAACTAATTTTGGCAAGAATTAACCTAATCCAATACTTTCAAAAATAGTAATAAATGATATAAATAAGTACTTAGTTAGAAACTTATTGAGGTGGATGATCTAGAGGCAAAAAATTAGCATATAAGCTAATTAGAGTGTTATGAACATAATTCAACTATCAAAAACCCTCTTGGACAGTAGCAGGATATCCTATACAGTATCACACCATGTTAGTGTCTTCTTGTTCCATGTTAATGTCATTGTCTAGGGACTGATGTGAACATTTTGGAGTCATTGCATTTTAGTCTGATAGGCCTGGTCCTATGTGGATGAAACTTGTTTCACTATCTAGGATGTATTTTAGATTTATTTTGTATGCAAACCCTAGATATCCATATTGAAATGTAAAATGACTTAGAAGGCTCTAAAGAACTCATGAATTTATCTTAAGGACTATGTAAAAATACTAACTCTTATAAATTAAACAAGGCATCAATCTAGTATAAAACCTAGTTCAAATGGTGTCTAAAGTATATAATGCATTGAATTGCATGGAGTTATCATTCCATCTAAGATGACATGGTGAAAAATTGATCACATAAAAATAATGTGTCATGCACAGGCCCCCAAATTTTGATATATGTGCATATGCATTCTAGACTAATTTGTAGCAATCTATGTGTATGTCTATCTGAAATTAAAATTAGAGTGATCATACCACACATGTAACCCTAATATAAGTAAATGTTGTATGATTCTATATAAAATTGAACATAAATTTCTCATATACGATAATATGTGACTAAAATTATGCAAATTTGGACTATAACTATTATATTCTTCTATAAAATAGAGATTTTACTATCTTTAGGGCTATTGGATAGTTGTTTAATTCCTTGGATAATAGTGCACTATGATTGTATCCTATGTGCTATGCTAGTGTCCTTTTTTTCAAATTAATTTATATCTCCATCTAACTATTTTCCAATATGTTTTCCTAATTATAAGCTTTATAGTTCTTTGTCTACTTACTAAAAACTATACTATGATTACAATTGGATGGCCTGATATTTATGATAAATCCCATTGAATGCCACCTCTTTTAAGGGGAGTTGTTTTACCTATGCAATAAATATTATCAAAATAGAAGATCTGCATGTTGTGTTTTAGGATAAAATCATATATAATGTATATAAATTACATCATCATGTAAAATAACTTGAGCATAAATTGGTAATTTATGATGTATGTTTGATCTAACATTTACATGGTTGTGTGTGTGTGTGTGTGTGTGTGTGTGTGTGTGTGTGTGTGTGTGTGTGTGTGTGAATATAAAAACTAAGTATTATATGAGTAACTACATAGAGGGATGGGGTGTGATGTTGATCAAGGCACCCAAGGATTAAGGGAATATGCATGAGGTATCTCATGGGATTGAAAATTGAGTATAAGTTTAATAAGCTAGAAACAAGTGGCATGGCCATCATGCATACATGAAAGAATCTATAAAAACACATGAGGTATGCAAGGTAAACCAAGGGGCCATAATATAAAGAACATGAAAACATGTCACTACATATCACACACACAGGTGTGTGTGTGCTGTCTATATATATACATACATATAACTACATGTTCAATTGTTCACATATGTAAACATCAGGTAAATTCGATTAGAGCCACATAGAAGGACATGTTTAAATGTCTGCATACATAATCAATAAAACACACACAAGAACATGGGTATGTGTAAAAATCATACATATAATGAAATGAAGTGGTGTAAATCCATAGAATAATGTCATATTCAAATGACCTCAAATAGATGTAAAAATAGGGAGAAACAATCATGTCTTTTGTAAGAAAAATAAAAATTAATATTTACATGAACATGTGGTACAAATCCATATAAAATAAAATATTTACATAAGCTAATTCTATATTAGTAGTAGTTAGTAAAAATTGAGTATTATAGGATGATAAATATCAAGATATAAATAATGCTTAATCAGTTATATAGAGTATATAAATATATAACATAAAAAAATAGAATCTATGTAAGTGATGTCCCCATTGGGTGAATATATCAATGATGAATTTGTGTATCTGTGTGTCTACATCCAATGGGTAGATAGTATCAATTCTAGATCTGTGTGATGGATATGATTCTTGTTAAAATAAATGAACACTCAAATAAAATAAGTGAATCATGTATATATGATAAAACTAACTATACTAAGATAAATAACATATGTATCACTTAGAAAGTAGTAAGAATGTAAACATGGACATGTATACAATCTAGAATTTTTGTTTTTGAGAAATATCTAAAACATTTTATGTTTTAAACATTTTATGTTTTTTGAGTATATAAGCTATGTTTAAGAAACCATTAAAATGAAGCTATATCCATGGAGTAATGTAAGATAATCTATGTATAATTAGAGAGGACGTAATACTCGATCAGTCTCATAAGAGACTCAAAATCTATGTGTTATGTATCAAATAGAGGAAGAGTGATCATGCATGTTGTGTGATGAGGTACATGGGGTCTTATATTTGGATGTACTAAGTGATTTGTAGTTGAAATTGCATGTGGAATAGGGTTATGAATATATGAATTTAACTAAATTAGCATGTGAAATATGGTGCATTTAGGAACCCATCTAGTAGAAGAATCTATACTTCATGTGAATGTTCTATGTTATAACACTAATCTATGTGTTAGTAGAGAGAGAGGTCCTCTATAATTCATAATATGACTCTAACGTAGGGGTCCTTTTATAAATGGTCTCTATGGAAGAGCATGCATACATGATACTATTGTAAGATTAGACCTCAACTACCATTGTGCCTTTATTGACATCTGATTTTCATAACATAATTTATATCTATAAATATAAATGGTGACTATTGTATACGTTTTATAGAATATGTAAATGATATTCATATAGGAAGCCATGAATTGCAACAACCTGATTATCATGTATATACTTGAGACATTTATGTCTGGTGGATGGAAAGTCTTAAAGTTGTTTCACCCAAGTCATACCCAGTAATAAATAAAATATGCATGCAATAGGTACTACTATGATTTTGGTGACAACATTTATGTTCCCAAATTATAATTTTATTACTATCTCCATAATGGAACTCTGGATGTGGCCACTAAATCCATAAATAATTATGTTTGCCTAATAAATATCCTATGCTAAATATCCCAAGTGATGTAAAATTATTTTAGTACACATGTTATCACTTAACTAGTTAGAAACTATGACACTTTGAATAAGATGATGATCAATTTAGGATCACAAAATGAGTGTGTATAAATCTATGTCATTTTGAACTATCTCATATTCTAAAAAATTCATAAGAGGTCTAGCTGATAGTGTAGTATGATATGGTACAATGATATTATGTAGCAGATATGGATATGTTGCATGAGTGTGATATAATAAAAATTATGATTATCCCTAATATGTATAATGAAAACTTGAAGTACCTACTATCTAATTAGCCATATGTTTTTGAAAGGAATATAAAAATATTTGCAATATTTTTAGTTTCATTAGTTCTGGTCTAGTTACTACTGTAGGATTGATAACATCAATGACATTAAATTTTATCAAATATTTTATCCTATCTTATAATCTAATGAATCTATTCATACTATGGTTTGGTTCTCTTAGATAATCACAAAATGCATTAAAATCATAGTTCTTTAGAATAGTCCTAGTCATATAAACCATTTTATATGGGAGGGAGAGATATGACATTAAATTATAAAAGTTGTTGTGAAACCCATGCTGGAGACTAAATAAGAGTCATCAAAGCTATACTTGGAGGAATTGATAAAACCATGTGAGGAGATGCATTTTAGTCTACATTAATCATTATTTTTGAATCATTCTATTTCTCACTAGGTATCACCTTGTATGGAGGCTTATTATAACTATTAGTAAATAAATTTCATACAGTCGTAAACTTTAGTTTTATAATGGAGAAAATATTAAATCTCCATTCTTTTACTATATGACAAAGATCTATGAATGATTGAAGCTTATTGAATATGATATATTCATGCAATTTTGGTAACAAACTCTACATGAATATGTCTTGGAGTTCTCTATTTGCCTTAGGGCTAGTCTTCTTAGCTAATATAGTTGCATTCTACAAGACATATTTAATAATAGGCTAATTATATATTTTTTTAAATTATGAAAATTAGATATCTACTAGTGGATTGAATTCTATTATGGACTAATTAGGATGATTATAGAGTTGTTGTAATGCACAATTCTTTAAACTATGATAGAACAACTTAGTAATAAATCAATCATTGGATATATAATCCAAGTTATTGTGTGAAAGGCTCATATATGATGATCTAGGTCACCCTTAACATTATATAAAGTAACCTTGGGTACCAAAAAACTCAATGGAAAATGAGTTGTTTCCATATATTGTGCCAAAGGTGTACATAAAACAACATGACAATCCAAG
This sequence comes from Torreya grandis, assembly GCA_037957365.1. Classification (NCBI taxonomy): domain Eukaryota; kingdom Viridiplantae; phylum Streptophyta; class Pinopsida; order Cupressales; family Taxaceae; genus Torreya; species Torreya grandis. Next base: position 621,166 of record JARHVA010007674.1, read on the forward strand.
GCATGGTATGGTCTAGTCACATCCTATTGAAGATTTAACACCTTGGAATAGAGATCATGGATCTAATACACAAGGGATTGTATGTATTGAGATAATAAATTCATATTATCCATATGAGGTGTTTAAATAATTAAATATATCCAAGTTAGAGTAGGTTATTATAGAATCTTATTTTCCCATATAATAGATGTAGCGGTATTTCCATCTGGGCGACTAGAAGATTAATGATTATTGGATTTATTCTTTATTTCTATTATGGCTTACATAATATATGCATGATCATGGGGCTATTTTCTGAGCCTATCTCTTAATCTTTTAAAAATATCATATTTTTGGACTATAATATTTTCATTATCACGTGAATAGAATGTGTCTCAATTTCCATCTTCTGTAATATTTTGGTCTTGATTATATTTCTCATGTTTGGATGTATTATCATTTAAGTCTACATAATCAAGGTGTGAAAGATCAGTGAGGGGGGTTGTAACTTGTCCTTTGTACATGGGATAATCGTGAATGAAATTAATATGAGTATGATCAATATGATTGCCATTAAGCCTAGTAATTCTTCTTAAAAGAAGAAATTTAACCTTTTTATATAGCATATGGAAAATAAAATAAAGTGGTGTTACTAAAATTAAATATATAAAATTTGAAAATCCTAATACAGTGAAAGGACAAAGGAAAAATAAGGATAGAAAACCTAGTATCATATAGGGTATGGGTTTGGTTAGTATTCAAATTAGATCAAATTCACCAAATGATTTAAATATTAATGGAATATGTAGTGTAAACCCTGTGTTGTTAAGGGTTGTGAGTAAAATAGATTAAGGGAGAGCTATCAAATAAATATATCCACTAATTTTCCTAATACTTCATGTAATCTTATATTTTGAAAAATAGTAATAAATGACAAAATTAATAACCTAGATAAAAATTGATTAAGATGGATGATCTGATAGATGAAAACTAGCACAAAAGTTGATTAGGGTTTAATGAACATGATCTAGGTGTTAGAAGAACTACTAGATAGTTGTGTGGTACATTTAATAGTATTACACCTGATAGTTTCCTTATGGAGGTAATGATGTGAACTTCTAAGAGTAGCTATGTCTGATTCTAATTGGTTTGTTCCTATGTGGATAAAATGTTATTTACTATTTGTGACCCATTTTTGACTAATTTTTATGTAAATATTAACTCTCCATGTTGTCAGGATATTTGATAATCACAAGTAAATAAAGTGTGATTCTAGCCAGGTAGTCTTGATATGTTCAATACCACACCATGTTGAGAGTTGATTACACATCAGTAGATTAAGAAGGGACTAATACC
>JARHVA010007674.1:627500-628633 GCA_037957365.1 Torreya grandis
GCCCATGCAATGATATCATGTAAATGAAACATGGGCAAATCAATTCCTAGTTAAGAATATAAAATGTAAAGACAAAATAAATTAAAGAGATAATGGAGAGAGAGAAATAGATGAATAAACCTCATTGGTAAATAAACTAATATATAAACTTAGTGATGTCTTTTATGTGTGGATAACTAGTGATTAAATCAGTGAATAGATTAAATTGACATGATGCTTTCTCAATCTCATGTGTGTGGATCAAGACTTAAATTCATTTCGACTCCAGTCATTGGTCCACCTTAGATCAATGGATTGTACACTATGAATAATTTATATTGGATAGATGGTTTCTCCAACCATCTTATGTGGTGGCTCTGGCTCAAGACTCAAGTAGGCTAGAATCCATCATTATGTACTAGTGTTTAGTAAATACGTATATGAATAAAATTATATGAAGTAATATAAACTTTATTGGATGGCTCTAGAGCCATTGAAAAACTTTGAAATGTAAAATAGCTAATTGACCTCTAAACAACTCAAGAATGTAACTTAGGGACTATGCAAAAATATTAACTATGATAGATGAAACAAGTCATCAATATAGTATGAAACCTAGTGAAAATGTTGTCTAAGTATATAATACATAGAATTACATGGATTTTTCATTCTATTTTATATTATATGGTACAAAATTGATCATGTATAAATAATGTGTCATGCACATGCCCCTAATTTTGATATTAGTGCATATGGATTCTAGATTGAATTGTAGCATATATGTCTATGCTATCTGAAATTGAAATGGAATGATCATACCACACATGATGGATTAATATAATCAAATGTTATATTATTCCATATAAAATTTAGCATAAATTTTTCAAATCTAATAACATGTGAATAAAATTATGCAATATAGACTATAACTATTGATTCTTCTATAAAAATATAGATTTTAGTATGTATGGGACTACTATTTAAAAAGTGAAATTGATTATTTATTTATGAAAATAGATTTGAATGAAGACACATGATGTAACAAAAAATAAGAGAGATTGGAAGGATCTATGAGATTTTATATGATAGGAACAACTAAAAATAATTAAATTAGTTGTAACTAATTTAATAGTTTTGATCATATACACTGATAT